>JALIZH010020715.1:0-32196 GCA_030522465.1 Rhipicephalus appendiculatus | reverse complement strand
TCTTGTAAACCCTTATTAGAGTGTACTAGAACAGGGGAGGCCCGGAACGAGCGTCGAAAAGTGAAACCCTAACAGGGTTAATCCGCTTGCGGCGCTGCGATCGGTAGTCTGCAATGTGTCGTCGTTTTAAGAGTTGCGCGCGGCTCCGCCAAAGTGGTGCAGAGGTAGAATGCCCGCTTCCCACTCGTAAGGCCCGGGTTCAAGTCACAGCTGCAGATGTTGAGTTTTTATTTTTTAGTGTAACTTCTTATAACTGTATTGTTTTTACTTGTTTCTTAAAACTAGCTGGTATTGGTACGTATTGCTACAGAAATTAATTGAAATGGGAAGTAAAATACAAGACATTTGTCGGTGAGCGTGATTATTTGCAGCGCCACCGCACGGCATTTAACAAATACGCAAAGTATGACCTCCGGGATTTCTCGTATTCATAAAGATCTCGGAGCCATACTTTACGTCTTTGTTGAATGCCATGCGGCGGCGCTGCAAGTAATTACGCTCACTCTCAAATTTATTGTATTTTACTTCACAGTTCAAGTTACCTTTGTGGTAATGCGTACCAATTGAAGCGAGATTGAAGGAAAAACAATACAGCTATAAGAAGTTACACTAAAGAATAAAACTCAACATCTACAGCTGCGATTCGAACCCGGGCCTTTCGAGTGGGAAGCGGGCATTCTACCTCTGCACCACTTTGGTGGAGCCGCGCGCAACTCTTAAAACGACGGCACATTGTAGACTACCGATCACAGCGCCGCAAGTGGATTGACCCTCTTAGGGCTTCACTTTCTGTACATTGGTGCTGCGGCCGTTTCCGAGCACTCCCCTGTTCTAGTACACTCTACCCTTACACAAATTCGGCCGGCCGAGTCACTCGATAGCGTTCGTGCCATCTTTTTATATTTCTTCACCTGCACTGTATAGGCTCTGCCTTTCCAATAAAGAAATCAGTTGATAGTCAGCGCTGTGTCTTGTATGTTATTCGTCCCGTTGTCCGCGCTGTTTGGACAGAATGTTCATGAACCAACTAGCCCCCCCTTAGAACCCTTGGGCAGGTTCTCCTGTCACTATACTCCACGACGGACACATCGAGGAGTTGTTTCCGCAGATATACTTCGGGCCATCCACGGAAAATCGCAAGTCCGCACGTCTCGCCGGTTCTCCTAAGCCACCAGTGCAATACGGTGCTCAGACCATCAAGGCGTGGAACCGGCTCAGGTCTAGTACATGGTCACGAAAGGATCCGGTTCTACGTCGTCGAAAAGGCCATCACATTCCGTAACAACGATGTTACGAGCACCACGCGTCACTCGTCAACAGCTATAGACAGCGGTGACTTCGTGAGAGATGCTTTTAACCGATACATGGCGTTCTTGCGCGGAGTCCCAATCACGGTCCATTCCTGGCAGGACCGCAGGAAGGAGGTGTTCGCAATGACAAGGAAACTCAGCAAGCCAGCGGTATTTTTATCTTTATCTACCGTCGAAGTTCACTGGTATCGCTTAATTTAGCTGCTAGAACGCATAATGGTGCACGGCTACGACACGGAACGCCGGTCCGTGCAGGAGATGGCGTTCTTCGAACGGGGCGAACTTTGGAACTGTGGCGTGAGCGATGTACGTCAACAAGCTCTTCGACGTCATTCTCAACATTCTCAAAGACCGGTGGATGCCGCCGTTCAAACCATACCAACAATTTAGAAGGGCTTCAATACACCGTCGGTATTAACCCACTTCTTAACACCGGGGCCGCATGTTTCAGCTTCGCTAGTTAACCATCTGTACGGATTGCTTGGGCTGTGAATTTATTTTCGTCATTTTTCTTTAGCTCTTAAATACACTAGAGCTTTCCCAGTGTACAAGGCTGTTGTTTGACACACACAGAAACCACAGAGTAGCCACAGTTCCTTAAAGACAATTCGTTTTGAACATATAAATTACAACAGTTCATTAACATGTTGGCAGAACAGCGGGAAAAAAAAGGAAGTGGGACAGTCGACAAAAAAGCCATAGCTCTGTTTACTGTGTGTTCCATGTCACATTTTTATTATTTTTTGCGTTGTTCTGCCACAATAAGTTAGAACCTTCGTAATGACTCGCGAGCAGTGACAATTTAACGACTGCAATGATGTATTGTCCGCCTCGGTGGAACAGTGGCTACGGTGCTCGGCTGCTGACCCGAAGGTCGCGGGTTCGATCCCGGCCGCGGCGGTCGCATTTCGATGGAGGCGAAATGGTAGAAGCCCGTGTACTGTGCGATGTCAGTCCACGTTAAAGAACACCAGATGGTCAAAATTTCTGGAGCGCTCCACTACGGCGTCTCTCATAATCATATCGTGGTTTTGGGACGTAAAACCCCAGATATTATTATTATTATTATTGCAATGATGTATTCAAAATCGTATGCACTGTACGTTCAGAGCTATCTTCAGCAATACTTCTGGTCAAACTTGCGAAAGAAAGACCATTGCACAATGCATAAGAGAAAGCTTTTGAAATATGTAAAAAAAGATACAGTACGCAAACGTTGACAAATGCTCGTTTTGGGAAAAAGAAATGGTGTCAAAATATAAGAAATAAGGGGGTGAACCTTGCATAAACGTCGAGGGTTCCGAAAAAGGAAATACTTTCGCTTAGGTACTTTATCATTGTACCTGGGCGCGTCCCCCCCCCCCCCCTTTTTTTTTTTTGATGGTGTATAGGCAACAGTCTTATCTACAGGAAAGAACTGAAGTACGCGAGCATTGTTTATGAAAAGACCCAGAACCGTCTCGCATAGAACGTCAAGGCGCGAATAGGGTTGATAAATAACACACTCGTTGTTTTGAACGGCAAAAAACAAAAAAGAAATTAAAAAGAAAAGCGCGCCTTTACAGGACTTCTATTTTTCATTGCTCATTACGGTTGCAAACACAAGGCCCCTTCGCGATGCCAGCCTGCGCATCAGCGTTGCGCTGTAGAACGGCACGAGCCGCACGATGGAGCATTATTTTGAACGCGCAATGTTTCTGAAGCAAACATTCCTCCAACACGCAGGAAAATTAATGGGCAGTTTTGCGTCTAATAAGAGCGCAAGGAGCTTCCGGAAAGAAGTATTCAGAACGAGCCCTTGTACGATGGTAGCACGCGCTCATATCGCAAAATATTCTGATGTGTTGGAGTGCGTGCGTGAGTATTATATATATATATATATATATATATATATATATATATATATATATATATATATATATATATATATATATATATATATATATACGTAGATTATGAAGAGTCTGGCTTCGGTTGCCGTAGAACAAAATAGGAAAAATATATATACGCCTCTAAAAAACTGTTTATTGGTATATATATATATATATATATATATATATATATAATATACTATATAACGCACTCTCTAAAACGAAAATTTCACAAGTTCTCTTCTGCATTCGCTTAAGGCTACTAGATGGCGACAGCCATCCGCTGTAGCTGCCCTACCATGTGCTTTATACCACGAGAACGCAGCTTTTTTTTTTTTTTTTTAACATGTGAACGCAATAAATACGAAGTGAAAGCGCAGATCGCATGCTCGCGTGCTTTTTTTTTTTTTTTTTTTTGCTACATTTCTCTCAGCAGGGGCGTCCGCGCAAGCAGGCGTTTCATAAGTGGCGTCACCGACGGAACTCGAGCAAACGGGGGGTTTTCGACCCCCTCCAACGCCTAGCCATGCCTGGCTTAGCTGCGACCGGGGAAAAGGGGATCCTGGGTGTTGAGCCGATGCCGGGTGTTTGGATCTTTAAGGCCCTCCGGCCAGGGGCGTAGCCAGAAATTTTTTTCGGGGGGGGGGGGGGGGGGCACCTCCTTGATTTCTCGGGGAGGGCACCTCCTTGAAATGGCCATTTTTCGCTATGTTTGCCATGGCGAAAAAAAAATTTCGGGGCACGTGCCCGGTGTGCCACCCCCTGGCTACGCCACTGCCTCCGGCAGGTGCAACACACCCCTTTGGCCCCGGCTTCACGTAGACGGCACCCCTGGGCTGACTCACCCAGGGGAAATCGGCAGTCGCCTTTTCCTTTCTCTCTCTCTCCCTCCTTACATCTTCGTCTTCTTCTCCCCTTTATACATCTATCCTGTCTTCTCCTCGCTTCCATTTACTTCCTTGGTTCCTGCCGGGAAGGGTTAACCTTTTGTGGCTATCCTACCTAGAGTAAACCATATTTGGTTATAGTAACGGCGTACTGCTGGCGTATACAGTGCAGACATTTAACATGTTCTGCCGCGTCCCCTTGTTGGGCTCCCTGGTGGGTGGTAGGCGCCGTTGCCAAACAAGCACGGCTAAAGCGTGCTCAGGCTAAAGCCACTTGCCCGTACGGTAGGAGAATCCAGCGCAGACCTGCCCACTGTCAATACGACCGAAGCAGTGGCCTCCACAAGCTCCGGCAGCGGCCAGACCAATGAAGAGGCCAAAGGGGTCCCATCGACCTCCGGCTCGGAGGTCGAGGGGACCCTCTCGGCCGAAAGAACGCCTAAATACCAATACGAAATAACGCCTAAATGTGTCGTCTAGGACGCGTTAGTAACACGGCTATCATCGTTTTTGCGTGTGCCTAGGCAAGGGCCTAAAAGCTACAGTAAAACCATCTGACGAAGGAGCGTGACTTAGCATTGGCAAAGCGCACCGAGGTTCCTTTGCGTCGCAACATGGTGGCGCTCACGTCACCGTGTTCATTATAAGTACACATTTGTTCCTGCTCTTTGTCATAGCCACAAAAGAATAATACTGTCGCCTAAATAAGCCCTTGATTCGCGCCATGTTCTAAGTATTAGTGCTGGTTTATCGTTTATTACAGAAATAAGGTGTTTCCTTTGGCTCTTCAAGACTTCATAAAATTCCACGTGTCTGCGAAAATGTTTTGATTACATCATTCAAATGGCACAATGGCCTGCATGTATTGACTATGCATTAGCGACGCCAAGAGCTTTGCTAGAAAAGGCCTATTTGAGGACATCTTCTTACGAGGCTGCATCTCATCTCCGTGCACGGCCATGTAGGTAAACGAACCTCGACAATATAGCATCTCGTTCAAATCATCGCCGTCTTCTGTTCCGTGCATTACGATAGGCGTGCAGCAAACGCACTTTCAAAAAAAGGTAAAAAAAAAATAAAAACGACATACGCGCCGCATTTTGCTCGTTGCCATGCGATTCTTTGATTACTAAGAACATGGGATGGAGCTAATTACAGAGACACCTTTTACGCCACCGGTGCTTCACTTCTCCTCTCATCTACATGTGCGTTCTTCCGAGAGGCCGCATTCAGTTGATTAATGAGCCGTTTAATCAGTCACGAGTAACTACCCCTGCTTGAAATTTACGAATGCAAATAAGACGGTAATGGGAAGTACGGAATGTTGTTCAAGCGCAAGAGATGTATTTTCAAGTTTCCCCGCTCTTAAGTTAATGCGCTATTTGCATCGTGGGCGAAAAGCACCGAAGTTGTTCTTTAATGACCGTGCCCTTAAAAAGTTCACCTGCTGCCTGAAACAGAGTAAGTAGTTGCTTAAGCATGCAGAGTTTTCCTTGGAATGGCTGCAGGTGATTTTCAGAATTGCGTAAAGCTTTGCCGAAGTTTCTCTGGAAGGAGGACAAAGTTAATGCCCAATTACTTTAATTGGCGCCTGTTTTGCTTGGTCCACTTTCGAGATATCTTGGTTTTGTTTTCTCCAAGTGCGGCGAGTTGGGCGGGTTGGTAATGATGCATAACTAGGAACGTTCAGCGCAATAATACGGGGGCACAAGAAGAGATGCAGACAACAAAAGCGCTAACTTCAAAAACGTTTTTGAAGTTAGCGCTTGTGTTGTCTGCATCTCTTTCTTGTGCCCCCGTATTATTGTTTTCTCCGACAACGTATAGAACCTCATGAATCCACCCAGTACTATCTTTTGTTCAGTCTAGATGACTCGCAGTTACGAATAATGAAATAAGTTATTCTGTGAAATTAGCTTGAAGTGGAAGGAAAGTAGAAACCATGGAACCTCTGACGAGGTGGCACTGGGAGGCTGGTTTTCTAGAAAGCACCACGTGATTGTTGTTCGTTAAACGCGGCGATACCGTATCACTCCATAGGCGCGGCACTATTAATGCCAGAGCCTTGGATTCCTCGCCAAACGCGAAAATTGACAGTTGTCGTCGACGTCTACAGGATGGATGCAAAAAAATCACCACGTGGTGACGTCACCTTATAACGTCATCATGACGTCACAGGTCGCCAAAATTTGTGACTCAGTCATGACGTCCTTATGAAGTCACATCGCATTACGTCGTCGCTTGGTTTAAGGTTGGCCGATGACGGAAGTGTTGCAAAACCCAGTGACCTGCAGAAAGGCTTCAGTTCATTTGTTCCTGGAAGGAGGGCGAAGCCGCATTAGGTGCATAATGCTCGCGGATGTTCTCGGGGGAGGATTCCGTACATCGGTTGAGAAGAAAGAACTTGCAGCACGCTTGGAGCTTTGCCTTCAAGAGTGGAACGCGATAGCGTGATCGGACCCCGTGCGCATCGCAGTCAACCATGCCGCAAGGACATTGGCCGTTTGAAACTGTCCCGGAATGCCTACAGTTGCGCAGTGCCCACTACACCATAACTCTTCCTTTTTGCAAACTGGCGAGGTACCCCCCTACGCGTCCGTAAGGTGCCACTCGCATCGGCACACCTGCACACTTTGTTATGGCTAGGTACAGTCGCGCTCAGTATGAGTTGCAACACGCTGGACGTCGTTAAAGTGACCCCAAGCCTGAACAACGACACCGACAAACGTTAAATTGGCACCGACAGACGTTAAATTGGTTCATAAAGTACCGCTAATTAATAGAGTTTGACTCGCCAATTTTTTTCCTATGTAGGTGCCACTTTGTAGTGTTGGCGCCATTTTGAGTACAGACAGCGTGTTGCAACTCCTATTGAGCGTGCCTGTACATGGCCGTAATTAGGGGGGAGTTGAGGGGGGTTCTGACATCCCCCGAAATTTCTCATGGTTTAACTTTCCGGGTGATACCAATTAAAGTATTCACACGCCTTCACATCGACCCCCCAGTTGTCAAAGTTAGCCGTTTGACACATGAACACCCCCGGAAAAAAATTTCCTGGGTAAGGCCTTGGCTAGGCAGCTTTGCGCACTCGTTGCGCAATTCACATGTTTTGACGCCTAATGCAATTCTGCGATTCTGCCAGGCGATATTACCCGAAATGGTGGTCAGGCGGTCACGGCACTCGAGTGATGACTCCGAAGGTCGCGAGTCGAGTACCACGGCGAAAATGCTTGAGGCCGGTGTACTTAGATTTAGGTGCACGATAAAGAACGCCGCCGCCACCGACACCGGTATTTCTGCGAAACGAGCTCTTCAACGCTGTCGCGTTATGAGAACAAGACGGCTTTAGCCTTCGAGTCGTCTTGAGCGAATGCATAAGTGACCCTGTGGGTTATTATAGTGGTCTGAGGAGTGTTGTCTTAAGACTCTACTTATCAGTGTTGCTGGAGTTGCTCTTAGAAATTCTTTAAAAGTTGACTGTAGCTCTCTTTTCGATTGAGAGTCAACATTGGGCTCACCGTAATTTTCAACACCCACTGATATCTGCATGCAGGTGCACTGCGCTTTCGATATCGTACAATATGTGTATCTGTTTACTTAAATTATTGCTTTTAGTCTAAGTGCGTTCCAAGGGCGTTTATTCTTTGTTAACCGTATTATTCCACGAGGCTGCACATGAAATTCTTACTTCTTAACGATGCCTTATGGACCCTTTTGTCTTTACCTCGAGGGAGCGCTGATGTGGATGGCTTTGCGTAGTTTTATAACGCTTACACTTGGAAAATCTGGAGCCTGCATGCCGCTCCTCATTGCTATGACGAAGTAGTATGTTTCGAACTGACGACTCCAACGTCACAATGCATACTGTATCTCATGGCACTCTCTAACGAGCACTCATTTGCGCGTAGCTCTATCAAGAAAGCCATTCTCCCTCCCGGAATCTTCAGTTTTTCATCATTACGCGGATGTTCCTTTTATAAATACTATGTTACCTTACCTTATGTAACATTTGTGCCATGGAAAGTCAACCACTTTGCTTTTTTTCTGGGAGTGCATGGTAGAGCAGGCGGTTGTGAGCGGAAAATCATGCGACTTTTAGTTTCTCATTAAACCCAGCACACTGGATTTTGAGGCTAGTCTCTAATATCATCTTAATACCACCACCTGTTACAGTATGATGTGTATTCTTTTGCGGGCCTCAGCCTTATGACCGTGCTTTGCTTTCTTGACCATCGTTGTGGGAATGTTTCAATCTCCTTAGTTAGCGCGTTCTCTTGATAAGCTCAAGACACTACAACATCAAGTAATTAAACATCAACTAATAATACTCATTTCGCAGCCGTAAAACGTTTGCGTCATTATTTCTTGCTTCTTATCCCTCTTTTAACAGTGGCGCTATTCTTGGTCCAGCCCTTTATGTCCGGAATCCGGGGTAACGCTTGTGGGCATCATAAACGGGTATGCGCCACAGACGTTGGGTAAATCCCACTTATCAACACTGGTCCGCTAAAAATGAATGGCAACAGGTTTAACCCAACAAAAGGGTATGTGCCGCAGAAATCTGTGGCCTATAAGAAAACTATGAGCATCATAAACATATATGTTCGAAAGAAATTGGGTAAATCCCAACTACACACGACTTCCACTGAAAAGGAAGAAGGCAACAGTTAGCCCAACCAATGGCGTGCGCGTTACCATGGTCACACCACTGTAATCGTGATACGTTGTGGTTATAAAAGGTGGTGGCTATACTGCCACCTCCAAATCTTAACAAAGAGTGTTTAATAAAGTGCAGTGGTGCAACATATTGAAGCATTTTAAGCGAAGGCTTCTTTGTGAAACTTCTGTGTCTGTGTGATAGTGGTATGGTCAAGATGCAATAAAGCTATACTATCACCTCAAAGCTTAACAAAGAGTGTTTAGTAAAGAGCAGTGATACAAAATATCGGAGCATCTTTAGCGAAGGCTTCTTAGTCAAAGCTTAACAAAGAATGTTTAATGAAGAGCAGTGATACAACATATCTGAAAGACTTGCAAAACATAGAAATGAGTTAGCCTGACGAAGGGAACTCCTCAAGCTTCGCTGTTACATCGGTGTCCACTAAACGAAGCAGGTTGAATTTTTTCTAATGCAAGAACATTGATAAACCTTGCAGTTTGATAAAGTTCGTGTGTTCTAAAGAGAAATTTGCAGCTGTTTTTTACGTTTCTGTTTATATGAATTTGACATGGGTAGATGCACTTTTAAGATGAAGAATGTGTGCTTTGGTTCTGTAAACCAACACAATTACGCAGCTAATAAAATGAGTAAATTGCGTACCCTCTAATGCATTTTCTTTTGCTGTTTTCGGCAGACCATTTCAGGAGGAACCAGCTGCTATTAGCGACAGTAATAATTTAATTACTTTGATGAGCCCTCTTGCTTTTAGTAATCACGTGTCATATGCTCGATGGAGCAGACGGCGATTCTGTTTATGACATGTTCTTTTGCTACGTGAAGCGCTAAGGACACTTGCTTTGCCTTGGTAATAGTGACTCTTGTCGTTACGCTATCATTAGGAAGTTGATAAAAGCATGAATTACCCCAAATTAGCAGAGCGAGAAATTACTGGCCATTTACTTGAGCCTGTAATCAAGTTCTTACTGGAACACATTTTGAACTACCGTTAATATGTCGTTATTAAAACATTTTCCACTGTTTACGTAATTGTATGCGCGCTTATATCATTGTATTAACTGTCTAAGTTCTAACATTGCTTCGTGGATTTTTCCTGCAGATATTTGTAGCTTATAAACATAGAACATAACATTAAAGCTATTGTAGGGCAAGAGCCTTCGCGTTCTCCGGCAACGCCTTTCATTTGGAACTAATTCTTTTATTTACCTATAAATATGCCAAACATTCTCACTTGCTGCAAATGTTGCTACGAGCTACGCGAAAAGGAAATAAAAGATACCACAGATTTCGTACTTACAAATAAATGGTGCTTCCACAAATAGTTTCTAACTCTAGTCTATGTGCAACGCGTTAACTTTTCACGAGGGAGTTGTGCAAGTTCCGCATACCCGTGTTTGCGTAACCAAAGCCCCATACTTTTCTTGAGTTTCCCAAGCATTTTTTTTTTTGGCTTTGTTGTATAAATCCTGGCGCTATTTTCACCGCCTCGTGGTTTACAATCCTAACTCTTTGGTACATAAAGCATACAGTACCCATTTACAACTGAGAACGTGCCTAGAATTGAAGCTGTGTGATTCATGCCCCCATGAGTAAATACCTCGATGTAATATAGCTAGATCCCATAAACATCGACCGGACTATTTATGCATTATTCTTTCCTTGGAGTCCCTTTAACACTTCCCATATAATGACTCGGCCAAATGCAGTCAAGGCCATTGCCACAACTTAGCCGTGCACTACGGGCGTCCCGACGTAGTGTCCTTCGCCATGCAAGCATACTGAACGCCGATGCCATAAAAGCTTACCAATAAGGATTGACGACTAGGTCTCGACCGGACTCCCGGCGTCCAACATGAAAAGTGCTTAGCCTGTCGCGAGCGTTCGTTCTGGTTTGGAGCAAGAGTGGACCATAGCGGCCGCCCGCCTACGTGCCACCGATACGCAGTTGGCAACATAGAAACTCACTTCCGTGTGAGCACATAAGTGAAGTCTCCCGCGGAGACCCTTTGGTATCACGCTGCGCGGCCATTGTCGTCCCGTAGACGTTGCCGCCCCAGCTGCTGACGTCGTTTACTAGATCCGGGCATTTCTGCGGCGGAAGCCTCCAAGGGCGCCGAAACGCATGATGGACGCGAATCGTACGTGACTGGATAAAGCTGTTGGCTGACTTCCCTCTGAGTTGGCTGAAGGCCGCATGCATCTGTGTCAGCGTGGTGAGTTAAGGAAAGCCCAGCATGATGTTAGGCGAGGACAGAGCTATGGGGGAGAGGGAGGGTAAGAGGGTAGCGAGTGAGGTAATGAAAAGACGCTACTTCTGCAGCCCTTGAACAGAATAGGGTTCAGCGTCTGTGGGGAAGGATCTAGTGGAGGGAAAGGCGGAATATATGGAGAGGAGGGAGTTGGTGGTGGTAGTAAACACTTATTGCGCTCTTATTTACAGAGGCTGGTAGGGAAACCAGCCCCTAGTGGGTAAGCTCCCTGACAATACCAGGTGGAGTGCCTAGTCGGGAACCAATGGGAGGAGGAGGAAAAGAAAAGCGGAAAGACAGGAAGGTTAGCCAGTTCTCAGACCGGCCTTTTCTTTCCCTCCTCCTCCCATTGGTCATGGCCGCAGTCCTGGCACGCCGGACCATGGCTTGCTGGGCCGGAAGGTCCTGGCAGCTGAGCAGGGCCGCCTCCCAGTCCTCTCGGGTTTGATTGGGGTTCGGGGTAAAGAAGGATTAGGAAGGCAACAGCTGACACTGGTCTATGTGGGCTCTATCGTGAAATCTGTTGCTGTTCACATGTTCACATGAAAGTTCATGTGCATCACAGTTGCAAGGGAGGGGAGCGGAAGGGGTTGGCCTGTAGTTCGTTTTCTCCTATAGATGGGGAGAAATAATGAGCCAGTGATGTGTGCGTAGTCATTAAAGTATCAATAAATACGTGCCTGAAAGCAAGACAGAAGCTCAGTAGAAGTTAGACGCTTGAAGCAATGAGGTATCATCGATAATAGACGTCAAGCGATTACAAGTGATAAGTGCTGTGGATAGACAAGACCCTAGCGGCTACCGGAGATTCTGTCAGTCGGAAGGCATGTTGTCGTAATACGACATTTAAACTTTTGTTTTCAGCATTGAATAAAAATAATAAAACTTACCTGCTGCAATATTTAGAGGTAGTTTAAAGGCGTACTGACCCAAAAAACTTTGGCCTCGCGTTTATTTCCTGCAATGTGTTGCTGGGGGCCTGTTAGTCATAACACGGCACCTCGTTTGCTGCAGCGCGCGACAGATATTTAATTACAGGCTCCTCATTACCGACCAGTTTCAGTTTCGGTTTGAGAGAGCTCGAAAAACGACAAGCCGCCGGGTGCAACTATCACCACCTAGCGTGCGCAGCTCTCGATCACGTCAGCACACAGAACTGTGACGCACTTCCGCACGGTCCGGCATCAAGAAGTCCTTTCGAATAGGAAACGGGACCGCAGTGTCACCAAACACAAAACTTTCAATGTCGTGCGCCGCGGCCGCGGACTCGCGACCAGCCGCCAAGAAGTATAGACTGCTGGAACAAACGCGGCAAAAGAAAAATGGCGGCTATGACGCCATCATAACTTGTTGCAGCGTGGTCACGTGAGGGAAGTAGGGGGGGTCACCGAGGGTCACCTCTGATGGTGTCAGTAGAGCGAGGGAGTCGATCGCTCACCCAAACTTCAAAATTAATTTAAAATACCTTCCAAGCTATATTCGCTGTTGATATTTTGCAGATGATATACACATGTTCACGGGAATCGAACCCGCAGGCTGTCTCGGCCGCGAAATTTTGTGTCAGTACCCCTTTAAGAAAACTTGATGCTGGGAAAGTGGTGGATGGCTTTTCGGAAAAACTAAAGCACTGAACAGACACTCACGCAAGCTAATGTTAGTGCCTGTTCTGCACTTCCTTTCTTTCCTAAGACATTCAAAGGACGTTCTAGTTTTGTAATAGCTCAATATATTGTTGTTTAGGTGAACACGTTATCAGGATATTCATCTGCGGGGTGAGCTTACCTTTTATGAATTGTGAGTAGGCCTGAGAAATAACGCGGAGAAATGCGTGCTGTGGAGTTATAAATATCCGGACACGGAGTTCACTATTTAGATTTGAGTGATTTCATCTTTACTTTACTTTTTCAGTGCTGCTATGTAGGGAATGAGGCGGCTGTGAATCTAGTTCAGTTCAGTTCTAGAGTTTACCAGTGGCTACCAGGACATACCGGTATTATTGGGAATCAATTAGCCGACGATGCAGCCCGCTAAGCAAATGAAGGAAACAGAGTAGTTTTGATTCCTCTATCAACGACTGATGAGACAAGACAACTACATTTTTTTTTGGGGGGGGGGGGGGCAGGAACTTACACGCACGTTTTGGTGGTGTACTAGCTTCCAAAGGTGTCAGCTGCATAAACCTGATTCTTCGCTGAAGCTACGGCTGCCATCGCGAATTTCCCGCTCCGATGCGACGCTGTTGTGCCGCCTTTGGTTGGTCGTTGCGTTCACAAAGGCGTCCACGTTTCGCATTGGTATGGCCGACACCTCTACATGCGACTCCTTCGGAACCGGAGAAACAATCGAACACGTTCTGTGCAGCTGCGCTCGCTATGGCGCGCATCGATGCTTGTTGAACAGCGTCCTTATCAAGCCTCCTAGGTTACTTTTTCTGGGGCTCCCCGATAAGGTATCCCATATAACATCGCCTGACGACTTGTGTTATATTCGCCAGTTACTCAGCGATTACATTATTTCGCGAACCGTGAAACATTAACAGGCCATGGGGCAATAATCTTCATTCTGGTAAAGTGACTCAATATCCACTCCAATTTTTTTTCGTCAATGAAAACATGCTTTTTAGAAGCCAAAGATTCAATATCAAGATTAAAAAAACATTTTTTAGACACAAAAGCTATCAATAAAACTAAATGGTTAAGGGGATCACAAGAAATAGATGGCTTTCGCCTTCCATTCGTCTTTGGCGATGACATTAGGGATCCTGTGAGTTTTTTTTTTTTTTGATAATACAATCTGTGTATCACAATGTGCGAGAAAGTCACGTATGCGCACACGTGCACGAATACAAGGGCCATACGTTTATGTCCAAAGAGAGGACATGTAAGTTTACAGTGCATGTACCATGTCCTTCTTTCGTTCGCGCATTATTTAAGCTATTTTCTTCCTATGAGAAGAGTACCACTCTTATCCACACGCGCACGACATGCATACGCTATCTTGCTTATCCTTAAATTCTTAGAAAAGCTTTTACTTCGCTGCAGAAGAAGAAGTAACGTTCGCGAAAATTCATGAAACGTACTCCTTTCGTCTCTCTATTCAAACTGATATCCTTAACGTAGACATAGGGAACCAAACGCAAGCAAGATCGGCTCTGAAAGGTCCGTCCCGAGCACGTTATCTTGAAAACTTTTCAGCGCGAACGAGACGGAGCACAAAGGAGAGGACACGTTCTTTGACAACACTGTCATCCTGCGCAAACATAGTGATAGAAGGGCACGGGAACTCGCGGAAGCGTACTTCATAAAAGATGCGGGAGATGATTGCATATCTGAGCCGTCCGTTTGCCTTTTAGATTGTGAGCTACGTAAGCTCAATGAGTTCTTTCATAACAGTTAACTTTCGCGCATGCGTTGTTGGTTTTCAAGGTGGTTGTTTTTCTTTCAATAAAACTTCAGTTGTTAGACAGCGCTTGTGTTGTGTAGTGTCCTCTCCTTTGTGCTCCGTCTCGTTCGCGCTGAAAAGTTTTCAAAATGAATCAGTTCCAACTCGCCCACCTATCTACTTTACTACGTTGTCTTGGTATAACTTTCGTTTTCTCGCTTTCGGAATAGATTAGCGACGCGAAATCATATCTCGCAGAGCGCTGAATAAATCTGCTCCCATCCTTTCGCTAAGCGCTTCAATGTGTGGTTCATCTTTCCAGCGGCAATAGTTCATCAACGAGTCCCTCCTTTTGTGAAGGATAGCGAACGACTGCCGGCGGGGGGCATAAGGATGAATATGACCATAGAGTTTCCTATAAATACACTAGAGGGAACTCTGGCGCTAGTGTCTATGGGAGCTGCAACACACGGCGCTTCAGCCAGCATGGGAATCATGGGTAGTACACAAATTTGCCTAGTCTTGCCTAGTTCTTCGTTCTTTTGGCTCCGTGTGGCCTGAATCCGCTTTGCCGCAATACGAAGTTCAGCAAAGGGTTAGCAGGTAAGCTTCACCACGTTGACCTTTTTAGGCTCACGAATTCAAATCGGCAGGCGAAGTTCACAACGGGTGTTTCTTTTATCCGAAACAGAATCAGAACACAACAATAAACAAAGCCACAAGTGCGTTCGAAGCCGTAAGTACGAAGACTAGGCAAATCCGTGTACTACCCATCATTCCCATGGTGGCTGAACGATCGCAGCGCCAGAGTGCCCCTCTAGTTAATTTTAGGAAACTCTATGAATATGACGACTCAGGCCGAATGCGATGGGCACCGCATTTCGACGTCTCGGCTTTCACACGCTATCAATACTAGGCTGTGTGTGTGTGGCCATAAAGAACGGAGGACCTGTGCACAGGAAGTGTAGCCACGCGTTCATGTGTCCAAGGGAAACGAAATGGGAATGTTCTTTTGTGCTTGCGCTGCTCGCAGCTTTTGGAACCAGGGATGAAAAACGGCATTGCTCCCTGGACATGAGGAAAATGTTGGCGTCTTGTGTACTTGCCCTGAAGAAGCGTGAAAACAAGCGATATTAGAGAAATTAGAACACCGGTCGAACAGACGCTAAGAAGCACGCGGTGCTTCGACTAACTGCCAGGAACGATGCTTTACAAAGGACTAAATGAAATATGTGTCGCTTTCCACAGATACGCATCTTTTTTTCGAGACACAGCGCCCCTAATGTACGGGGACATCATCTCTTGATATATACGGTGAGGTCGTGCTCCGCATTTGCCTCCTCCGTATAGCCATTATGGAAGCGAAAACCTTGGATCCCTCGTAAATCGCGAAAATTGATCGTCGGCGTCCCGCGGCGTCGGCGTTAGCACGAGTGAAACAAGAAAGGCATCATTTGATGACATCTCCCTTTAACGTCACGTAACTTGACGTCACATGATGACGGAATCACATGGACATCGTCGCTTGTTCAAATGGTGGCCAATCATGCATGTTGTGCAAAACCACGTGAGGTGCAGAAAGCTTTCACAAGGGGGGAGGGGCATGATCACTACAACGACTGAGAAGAAAACGATGATGATGACTTTCACCTTCGAGTCGTCTTCGGCGAATGCATAAGGAACACTGTTAGTTTTTGTGTTTCGTTGTCGAGATCTGCAAAGTTTAATTTTTTTTTTTGTTCCGGCTTGTGTCAGTGACGTTGCTTTTTTTTTTCTCGAGACTTCCACTTACGACTAATAAGATCACTAAGGCCGAATGCATGATGTCGAGGCAAGATGTGTACGCGTGGGCATACGCAGACGGCGATTGCTTCGCACGAGCCTTACATTTTACTGCGATAGCAATCATATGAGCATTCTCGGCAGGTTTTTGCCATTGCCGTCGCCGTCATGTCCCATATAAAGTCCAAGTCGATAAAATCGTGCCGAGTATTGCACGTCACACGTGCGAGTAAAAGCGCGTGTGTCCCTGACGAACGCGGCTGAAGCCGAGATGAAACGAGCCGGCCATGAAACGAGCCACACGAAAGGTGCATGCCATAACATCACCCCACGTGCGAGGCCTGCCGCCGTTGTGCCCTGAAGCTGAGAGCAAACGCCCCACGCGTCTTTCGTCGGCCAAAGGAGCAGGAAAGGTCGCCGCTGGGGAGGAGGAGGGGGGACATCGTCGATCAAGAACTTTGATCCAAAGAGAGAGAGAGAAATGAAGAAGGCAGGGAGGTTAACCAAGCTTGGCTCTGTTGGCTACCCTACACGTGGGGTGGGGAAAAGGGGAAACAATAAATAATATCCAAAGGTTGCTATGCGCCTAGCATATAACTCCACACGTTTGAATTGTGTATCAGGTGTAATAAATTTATAGACAGGCAGTTTATTAGGGGCATCGAACATAAGCACATGTAGAATGGGCTTCTCATCTAGAAACATGGTACCAGGCGTAAGTGCGCTAATATTTCTGACTGGCTACCAGTTGTAACTACCAAGGTAGGGATGTATACCACACAAGCGCTGATTTAAGAAAATGTCAGACAGGATTATTTTTATGTGGAAGAGTTGGTGTAACATATCTAAAGAATATGCAGCGCAAAATTACAAGAGGACCGTCAGGAAACACCTACAGCACACAAACGCTTGTCGGTTATGTTTCCGTTCTGGTCCTCGTGTTTCTTGCGCTGCATATTCATTCAGCGGAAAATGTAATTTCGCAACGCTTATGTGTGTTTAAGCGTGACGATATTTATATTTGTTCCTCGCGTTTTGTTGTCCTTCACAGCTGAAACCTCAATAGGATGTCCTATGCGTTAACCACGGCTTGAAGGTGCACGGCCACGGCTACTATACCGTAAGTCAACTTCATGAATACATTGTTCACGTCTTGCCTTTGGAGCATCTCACGTACGTCGATTTTGTGTCCCTGAGGTTCCTATTTCTTCCGCGGCCACGTCTTCTTTCTGCCACGAAGACATAGCATATTTTTTAACAGCGAAGCAGTTTAGTAAATCGTTGCTTCTCCAACGAACCAAAAATGCTATCATCATCATAAACGGGTATGTACTTGCCACAGAAATTGGGTAAATCCCGCTACTTACCACTGGTCCACTAAAAATGAAATAGGCAACAACTAAACCAGCAACAAATGGCTGCGAAGCGATAGCGGCGAGCAGAAGATTCCCAGCACGTACAATGAGAGAATACTAGGTAACGTGATAGGTAACGGTGGCTGCAAGATGACCCCGAAGTGATGGAAGGCCTACGCCAACGACGATGTGCCCATACATCGCCGGAAGGTGCGAACGCTTGGTTTTCCGCGGGGGTTTCTGTCTCTGCACTTTGGACATTCGTGTCGGGTCGGTGACTGTCTGTCGTCTAACTTCAACCTCTCTGCGCCGAGAATTATCGTAGGAAAAACCGATCATCACCGAGCTAAAGCTTCGCAACGACCTAGAAGCAACCTATAAATCATCTGCTTCACCTAGCTAAGGCCTAGAAACAACCTAAAATCAACCAGATACTCTTCATAATCGTTCAGTTTTGCTGTTTCAAGCTTTGCGCGGCTGAGTCCAAGCTTCACCATTTTTTTTCATTGACTACAATATTACATGCACTTGAACATATCCCTTTCTTTCTCGGACTTTTTATCTAATCTGAACTCACTTGTGTCATCGGTTCTGAATTTGACATTTTTACGCTAATATGCACAACACGCTTGTCATCAGAATCGCAGTGAACATTTATTACGTGGTGCAATAATTTGCACGAACACTGTCACCTACACTTTGTCTCAAAGCGACATCGGAGCCCTTGCGAACTACACGCCAAGAAATGTTTCTATGCACAAGCTTCAGTAATAAAAATATTCTTGAAGCAGTTTTCTGTGCAAAACCTCAGGGCGAGAAATTGCTTGAAATTGAGTTCTGGCAGCTAATTTCTCTCGGCGATAACATTAAAGCATTACCTCTTCCCTGTTATCTTTCGCGCCACTGCGCCTATCAATCATTTCATAGAGGCTGCTGTAATTTCCATCAAAGCCTCACAATCAGCCACATTCCAAGTGCTCATTTTCTTCTTCGTGCCATTCAGTTCTCCTTACCGTTTTCATAGCGCCAACTTTGAGTACCATCCATCACTGTCATCAGGAAAATCGTTGAGCAGTTTGTTTTTCTTCGTTAAACTTGCACAACATTATCTCTTGGTGGCGGTACTGTATTCCAATTATGTTCAAGTGTTCTTGAATCTCTGCTCCGCGCCGCCATTACATCCTACCCAGCCCATTATGCGTCGTATGCGATTTTGAAATTAAAACAGTTGTATTTCATACATCCTTCGAAGTAGACACGTGCACAACAGCTACATGGAAAGGAAAGAACCTTAAAAATTGACAGGCTGATTCTCTTTATTACTATTCTTGCATGTCTTTGCTGCTCTAATTAGGCCACGTGTGACATGCATTCCTCGTGATTCTGTTTTTTTTTTTTTAATGAATAACAATGTGGAACTCTCACGTTCGAATATTGAAGAAAAAAAAACAACATGGTTGATCCCATCATCATAGGAATCGGTATAACACGAAAGTAAAAAAAAATGTCCTTACAGAGTTAACTGAATGTTTACTGTACATTGATAATGGGGAGTTTGCAAAATGTATATTGCTGTTCGGCAGCTATATACATTTTAACGTGGATGCACCGATGTTGACGCTTTGTGGTACATTAATTTTCATCCCGACGACTAACGTCCATGATCAAGTGATTAAACAAGCCATTGTGGATAGCCAGGCCCTCGTAGTTAGGGGGGGGGGCTAGGGCCCCCCCCCCCCCCGAAATTTGGATTGAGGGGGGTGTTTTACCGAGAAAAAAATAAGAAAAATAGGGGGTTTTCAAGGTTTTCAACAGGTGCGCCCCCCCCGAAAAAAATTTCTGGCTACGGGCCTGGTGGTAGCTGTAGATGTTAACGGTGATAGCGTAAACAGAGAAAGAGGTGCGTGGTAGCAAGAAGAGCGTCGCATACTGGTCACATAACTTGGGCTAAGGTCGCCATCCCGCGGCATGTGAAAGTGTGATTAAATACCACGGTCGGACTAGAGGGAAACGCTAAGCGCGTCTTGTCGCCCCTGTAACCCTTCCGCGATTTTTTTTAGGGGCGAGCGTAAGCGAAAAACGCGGTATAACAGCCAGGTGAGGCAGGCGCGCCTCGCAGGGTTATTTCTGGTTTGAATAGACGCTATGAGCGAGGCCGACGCTTGGGGTAAGGTCGCCACCTCGCGGTAGGTTAAGACGTTGATGAAATTGCACTTCTATTGAACAAGTGGTGAACAGGACGGACGCGTAGCAACACTAGTTGTAGGTGCTAATCGCGGAGGCCACAGTAATGATGAAAAACTTTACTTTTGCTGCTCCAAGAGGTAAAGTAAATTACTTTACTTGGTCTAATGACGTCGAAAAAATGTACAGGCGCGGCCACTGTTAGAGGTAACACGGCGGTAAAGTAAATTACTTTACTTTAACGCCGTGTTACCTCTAACAGTGGCCGCGCCTGTACATTTTTGCGACGTCATTTCCGTGACGGCAATACTTTATTGAAGTCTTGGTGGACCCCGGCATAAAACACTTTCGTGTTAAAAAAAATACCCATACGTGAACGTCCTTCTGTGTGTCTTCAAGCGGACTATTTGTCGGCTGCTTAATGAATGCAGTATTACAGTATACGCTAAGCGTAAACAGCTGGGCAAGTTGATTTTGTTTATAGCTGTGTAACGTAATACTGGCGAACAGGACACAAACAAGGGAGAGACGGCAACAGCGCCAGTTGCTGTCACTCCCTTGTCCGTGTCCTGTTTGCCAGTGTCATGTTATACAGTGTGGGTATGTGTACGGCTCCTCTGCGAAAGCCTCTTGCAATACGGCTGTTATCGGCTACAAGATGTTTCCCGATTATTCCAACTCTCGAGTGTCTGCGTAGGCTTAAGGAAAAACGCGCCAGACTTTAGAAACTCCAGCCGTATACCGCTTCCGAGAAAAGAAGCTTGCAGCGCACCAGATGCACCCTTTTGGAACATCATAGAGCCAAGCCTCCTCGCATGTTTGTTTTTCACCCAACGTTCAGATACAGACTGCGCAGCAGCAATATGCCTTCAGCAACTTATATTGCTAGAAATCACATGGACACTCGAGCCACATTTTTGCCGTCGTCATCACCGTCGGCGTCCCCTTGACGTTCCGTATAAAGTACAAGGTCGTGTGTTCTATGTGAGAGAAAGCGTGCGAAGGCAGCCGACGATCGCGACTCAAGCAGAGAGGGTACGCGCCAGTCCATCGTCGTGCGAAAGGTCCATGAAGGTTTCGGAGGGGGGGGGGGGGGCTGTGCCGCTACGACTCGAACTGAGGGCTTCGAGCAGCGAGGCGTGGTCGTGCATGCCTTATCCTTTCAGGGATTAGCAGATGCCTCGTACCTCTGTACGTGTTGTGTTCTCACCGCTTAATTTGAGCGCAAACGCATCGACAGCGTGAAGGACGCTTCGCTCGCTGCAGCGGCCACCTATCATTACACGGGGTTTTTATTGAGGTAGGAGCCTCTAGTCTTACCTTGTACAGCATTCAAATGTGTTGCCATTATCGCCATTGCTTCACCTTTGCCATGAAACTGTAAATTATTTGTGAAACTGTATGATGTCCACCATGTTGACGGTCATTTATGTCAGAACTAGATTCGGAGGTGTTCCTGAGATAACCCATAAGGGAAGCGTAAACCCGTTGCGAATTAAGAGACAGGAAGTTGACATCAGAAGTTAAAGGGATAGCGGAAGAGCTTCGCCGCAAGTAATTAGTGTTCCCAGCTGCAGTTATGATCAGCGATACTAGTGGAGGATAACAGAGAAAGCTTTCCATTCTAACAAGGGTAACTGAAATTCCTACGCAACAGGCATGTGCAGCCATACACATGACATCTATCAAATCAATCCATTGCAGAATTTTATTAGGCCGTGGCACCTCGGTAATCAATATCAAGTATCCCTATTTTTGTTCTTGAAAGAAGTTGAGGAGAGACCGGTCAGTGGCAGGGTTGCGTATATTTAAGATTCTCAGTCAATCAGTTAATTTCTGGGTCAATCGACGAATCACTCATTAAGCTAACTAACCATTCTCACGGCACCATTCTACTCCCGTACGGATGCATGGCTCAACTAAGGCTAAAAAAATATGCCGTGGTCAAGATGCAGCGGCCGTGCCATCACCAAAACCCCAACCCTAGCCACCAGCTTTTCCGATAAATGTTTCGAAAATGTCGCAGAATAGCTTCCGGTAGATTTACTAGCTCAAGCAGGGAGCACATAGGCGTAACAACTCGTTAAGCCGGTAATTCAGGCACAGCCATTACGTGCCCCTTATCTGACAGCGGCGCACTCAACCCCCTCCCGTCTGTGCTGGCTGCGATGCGCTGTACGCTGTTTCGCTAGCTTAATTACGGCCACCAGCTCGAATCTGCCGCTCTTGAGAAGCCCATGGGAAAATGGGTCCTCGCTCCAGCTTATCGCGTCTTCTACGACAAACCTAATCCTTCCGCGTCACGGCTTTCGGTCTGCTCCCTGCTGTGTATTGTCAAGTCTTGACAGTTACCCGGCTCTGTACTTCGTCCTAGTTTCGGTATTGCTTCAAGAGGGTCGGCGCCTTCATGCCGTCAACACGGATTCCTTAAAGTTGGGAGGAAAGTTCACCATTTAGCCTACGAAAGCATTAGCGCGCTGATGACTACCCGTTGAGTAAAAACAATTCCATTGCTTTGACCTATTCACATACTGTCTGCTGAAAGAACAAGTGAGATTTGAGATTTGAGATTTGGTTTATTTTCACCATAATCGATACAATTATAACAGGATGAACAAGAAGGAAAAAAAAGTATCATTTATGATGAGGATAGCAGGGTAAAAGCTGCAATAACTGCAGCTTGACAAGCCGCAGTTAATGGAAAAAAGTGACGTTTGGAAGCTTTTGGCAGGACAACTAAAAGCTTTAGCATAGCGTAAAATGTGTCGTTAGCTTTAGCACATAAGTGGCCTTGTTGCTACTGTGCTGCAAGGAAGGAAACAAAGCAGTCATTTCGGGCAGCAAAAGTGGCTGAAACGCTAACAAATATTCGCAAAGTAAAACTAACTGAACGTTCACTAAACTTCAGTCGCATTTACAGGTGTATTCACACAATGGTTATAATGATGACCCCGACTTTTTTTCTAGTAACATCTCTTTTCTATCATCTTTTACTCCCCTTACCCCCTTCCCCAGCACAGGGTAACCAGCCGGTCCAAGAACTGGCTAACCTCCCTGTCCTTCCGCTTGTTTCCCTTCCTCCTCCTCCTCCTCCGACTACACCTTTTTTTTTTTCTTGTGAATGATGGTGATGAGAAAATTGAGATGAGAAAACACAAGCTAAGATGGGTTTTCTGAGACCTCATAGAGTGCGTTGCCTACCGTTCCCACACACTGTCACATCTTGAACACCATGTGCTCCTACGTTGCAGACGCTTTTGCTAAGCATAAGGCGCTGCAAAATTTAGAACAAATTTCTGTAACAGGGATCAGTTGGCATTAACACATTGGAGTCCGGGTGCCACGCGCCACATCTCACATTCAAAGCAAACGCAAGTTTACTCAGGGCGTTTAGTGTACTTAATGCCCAGAATAAACAACCGCACTTATAGTGCGCTCTCAACTCCACCCCACCCCCCAACTCTGCCGGCCCCTCCTTTTCTCGTTACCCTTTGGTGAGTCCTCTCTGCAATTTAATGATAATATGTAAGGCAACAATGTGACATTTCATTTGCACAACATATTCTTTTTAAATGCGAAGCATTTCCTTGCATACTGTAAGCACGTCAGTTGTGGTTGCAGTTGCATACTGTAAAACGTCAGTTGTGGTTGCAGTGCTGGCTATCTAATTTTCAAAACATGGCATATGTACTCATATGAGGCAGGCGTTAGTCGGGTTGACGTCAATTGTATACTTAAGCGCCATCCACTGCAGTTGGTCCACGAAGCATTAGCCAGGTCTACCATCTCGCAAGCTCAAGTGCTACATATCATCTTACCGCTTCTGCCGTGGGTAATACCCATGTTTCTGTTGGCATCGTTACACAACTGTAAACAACTGGTTATTTGAAACATATGCGACTGTTCAACATTTGTCTGCGCGTACAAAATTTGTACATATCTCTGACGTAATTTCGTAACGTTTTGCTCAATAAAAAAGTTACAACCCAGTCACCTTTCCTCCGCATGCTTCGCATAACATCGATTCTCATGGTGCTTGGGATCTGCCAATTCTTTTTTTTTTTTTTGACATTGTAACCACTTTGTTTGGCTTTGGCACAATGATTATGTGTGGCACCGTCCCTTCCACGATGAACCAATGCCAAACTTAAGTAGATGGGTCTTTATTTTTCGTCAGCGACATATATCAGCTACACAACAGGCTTCATGTGAGCATTTGCCCAAAGAAAAATTTAGGAACGTAAAGAACTTCTTCTCGTTTTATTTCGCTTTACTACATCGGTGGTCCCGACAAATAAGGTTCAAGTCGTATCACTAAGTAAAAACTCGAAACACAATACTTACATCTGTACTTTTTTAAATTTTATCCTGCTCTCCGTGTTTACTTCGCTTTATCTTTAAAGCGAAAGCCGGAAGCGTATTTTCGAATGTCAGCAAAACGCGGAGTGCAATATTTATAGGCACGCGTTCCGGGTATTCCTTTTCCTCACCACACCGTCGGGCCATTTTCGGTAAATGCCAGCGGGAGCGAGAGAAATCGGAATACTGTAGACGAAAAAGAAAAAAAAAGAAGGTCGCAGTTCCCATTCTGCCAAAACAAAAAAATGGCATAAAATAAATATAAAGGATATAAAACGATACTGTGCTGGCTACCAAGAGAAGAACAGAGCCTATATTCACTTACACAAATTGAAAGTGAAATACGGCTCGCATATTTCAGGGAGCCGGGAACAAAACTTCCAGCATGCGTGGACGGCCTGTGTTTACAGTGTGCGAAGCGGCCAGCTCACAGCTGCCGATGCGATGGAAGATGAAGCTTCAACGATGTCTTTTGTTTGGATTTTTTTTTCTTTCCTTACCGCATTTATTATTCGGATTAGGATCAGGTTATCTTCCTTGCGGCATCTTTGTAAAATGTTAGGTTATTTACGCTGTGCGCATGCCATTTTCTTGTCGCTATTCTAAAAGATGGATCGACAAGCCTGGATGAAAAACAAAAAAAAAACTTGTAGAATATTGCACATCTCAATGTTGCCTTTGCTGGCTCAACGAGGAAACAGTCCGTTCTTCTGCCACGAGATGATGCCTTTTATCAAATGTTCTTGCCCATCGCGGTGATCTAGTGGTTATGGTGCTTGATTACTAACCCGAAGGTCGCGGGATCGAATCCCGGGCGCGGCGGCCGCATATCGATCGAGGCAAAGTGCTAAAGGCCCGTGTGCTTAGATTTTAGGTGGATGTTAAACAAACCCCAGATGGTCGAAATTTTCGGAGCCCTTCACTACGGCGTGTCTCATAATCGCATCGTGGTTTAGGATGTAATAAACAAGCAAATATCAATATTATTAAAGATTTTTATGTACCGCCTTCGCATATCCCCGCTCGTTCCTGCACCATTGTAACGTTCTTCTTTGTTCGTCTATATCAAAGTATTCGTCTTTTACGCACTATCACAAACGTTGCCGACGCGAGTCCGCAACAGTTCAACACCACTGGGCGTAGCAAAAAGACGAGCACAAGCTTTCTCATTAGACGGCACAATGGGTGGAACCATCAGCCGCGTCATCAAAGCATGAGCACAAAAGCCGAGCACAGGTGCACCCGTGGTCTGTAATGTAATTACCCGCGAAATCACTCTCGTCCCATTTTTCAGCGAGACCATTAATTTTCCGCGTATGTCAACCGAAAGAAAATGACGTGTCCTTCCCCAGTTGAAATATGAATTTTCTTTCATCGGTTCGCTCGCTTTGATTAAACCCACCTTCACACAAAAAAGGGGAAGACCCCAAAGCCAACGGCGCTCTGCAAAGGAAGCCATCGCCAGTTTTGTCGCCCATGAACGCACACTTTTCCTCGTCCCGTAATTAAACTTGCGGTCGTCCTTGTCATTGCGAGCGGCGTAGCTTCTCTAAGGAACCGTGCAATGTGTTGACGAAAATTAATTCCCTCGACGTTTTCAGTGACGCGCACCACAAAACAAGGGCCGCGTTATGTTTTCAAGTTTCGCCTTTTGGACGAGATATCTTACGCAGCGTTTGAGTACACGCGCTCCACTTGTTTCTTTGGCCGTCGCGGAATAAAGCATTCTAAGTCGCAACAAAGCATTCAATCGCCTTTGCTATCTTGAAGCTCGCCCCTTTTACTTATATTTAGTGGACACTCACACAGGATGCGTTTGCGCGTGACCCTGCATCATTACTCAGCTTACTCGTATTATAATTATCGGAGAAGAGATAAACACTCAGTTCGCGTACGCGCTGCTGTATTTTTTTTTCTGTTCATGATTTAACTAGCTTATTTACCTCAGCGAGGGCGTTAATATCAGGAGGAGATGGCGCGCTGACTTGCAGAAAGTAAAATGGGCGGTTCCAATGCAGGACCCGAGGCTCGTGTAAACGAATCCATTGTCTGGCCAAGTAGTAAAAATGCACTTAATGTGGAGTGTCATACTTAAGAAATGACCTACAAAACTCTCAGCGTTTATTCGTAGTGAAGGCGAAGTATTATCGCGTACTATGTAAAGGCAGTAAGAAACGAGACGGCGAAAAGAGTGATTTGCGAATCTAACTTCATTTTGGGCGACGTTTTGGGCGACTGATGGTTAGGTATCGGTCGTCGTATCACTGTGTAATTTCACAATCAGAAAAGTGTGGCAACTGGGGCTGTTGGTAAAAGCTGCTCTGTACCTATTCAAAGCCGCTATAAAACAAGGACAAAGAAAGAAGGTAGACGGGACTGTCACTGACTTGAAACCAACATTTCATTGGAATAACGCAGGTAATATGTAGTGTTACAATCCAAGATATGTCGCGTACTAGTTATCTAACAAACTATAAACTGTGCTACAGTATCACTTTTAGTATGCGCCGAAAAGCGCAGACATACAAGATGCAAGTCCGGCTTTACAAAACTGACATGCTCTTTTTACCGACCTCATTACAGTCCCATCACTGCGATGATTAAGGTTATGTGTTCGCGTAGCCCAGAACAGAACCCTTTTCGGGCTAAAAACGAAACAAAGCAAAAATAGTTCATTTCAGCGAGTACATGTAAAAGCAATCAAGCTTCCTCCGTGTTACGCGAAGAATTTAAGAAACTTTTGGTATGGCAAAAGTTTTATTTTGACTTTAATTTCGGTGGGTCATAGTCGGAACTAAGACTGATTTTGAACATCTGCAAACAAGATATTGCGCTCTTGCGCACGTGCGCCCATGTGCTTCTGCGTTAATTTGGCATAGCACGAGAGCAGGTACATTTCTTTTAACATCTGATGTATATGAATCTCATTTACGCGTTTCTAAATGTTGCTGACCTCTATGCCCTTGTTTTAACTGTGCTACTCATTTGTGTTTTCGTTTTCGCATTATTTTGTTGAATATCCATATTTATTTTCGTATTCTTGCTTATTTATTCATGGGGTGTTAACAACAGCAATGTTCCGGTTGTTCAGTTGATTTGTCTTTTGTTTAATTTTAGTTTATTTAGCTTTCCGTTTCTTGATCTATTTCAATGCGTTAGTTCACTTCACAGATAGACAAAGAACTCTAATGAAGTCCTAAGGGACTAGCCGGGCAGGACCCGCTGGGGCCCTCGGCTCGCCGCTCGCTGCTCCCATGTCGGAATCGGAAGGATTTTATCTCGCTCTACTCTGCTGAATGGCGAAAGCTCAAAAGTCATGTCAAGCTGGGCTTTTCTTTTGTTCCTATTCACTTTTCCTCTGCTTTTTTTTCAAGCTGAAATTCATTCATTCATTCATTCATTCATTCATTGATGGCGAGAAACAGCAGTAGGCAACCCTGTCTATACCAAGCAACTTAACTAAGAAGCCTACCACGTCTTTGTGTACGCAGGCAAGCTTACCGCAGCAGTCGCCTGACTTTTTTTACAAGAAAATTTCTGCGAAAAGGAAATCAACACAGCCCGTTTTTATGGCCATATAGAAAACGCTGCTCCACCTATATGCTTCCACCACTTCGCTACTGCTCTCTGGAGTGCCATAGAAAAGCGGCGCACGTTCCTCAGTATAGAGCCCTGCAATAGCGTTTGAGTAAGGTTTATCGTCGTGCCATTCAATGCAGCCTTCAGTATCCCGTCCAGTTGCGGCAGTGGTGACGAAATTTACTGCTATACTTCCAGTCATTGCGCGCAATTATTTTGAAGTATATCTGTGTGCAATCAATTTAAACGCATAAACGATTTCAGCGTTATTTTGTGGCACCTTGGGATGAAGGAGCAACACATAACTTCGAAGTTGTTCTGCAAGTTCTTCATTGTACAGCGAAGCTACCTCTCGTCGGTCGAAACATTTTGTGGCGTGTACACAAAACGCCAATTTAATATTTGAAGGCAAACGGCACGTTCCCAGGCGCCGGGCGTGGGCTAGCAACTCGTTCAGTTCATTCTAAGAGTGTCATGGGTAGACCACGGAAATTAAAGACTGCAGAAGAACTATGTGAATACGATACTGGACGAAAGGAACAAACTTGTGTTGTTTAAAGGGACACTAAAGCGAAAAAAAGGACTTCGTTTAGATTGACAAACTGCACTCGGAGAACTCTAATGCCTTATGTTTCACTATCATAAGTTCATTATTAGCGGAGAAAATCAAGGTTGAAGTTTTATTTTTAAATTTGGCGCCGATATCAGCGCGCGTGACGTCAGATATTCCAAACGCATTTTTCGTATTTTCGCGACATTGGCTCGACGAAACTTTCTGAAACTTCGTATGCTAGGTCTATGGCACCCGCAGATGACACTGCACCTCATTTTTATCGATTAGAAGCTACGTAGGACCCAGCAGACGCCGTCAAAATCTATGACGTCACGGTGTTTGGTGCGGGAATCTCAAGGTGGCGTCTCCACCCGCATTTTCTTTTCGCGTGTTTTCTCGCTTACCAAGCGTCACGTCGCGGTAATAGTGGTGTTTTAGGGATTGTGAAATTGTACTTTACTAATAAGCAAAAAAAGTCACAGTTTCACCGCAAGGGTGAAGCAATGAATGCGATAGCAAAAAATTGTAATGTTATACGAAGTGAGGCTGGCAGCTAACTCTTTTTGGATCCGATCTCACGCAACTCTACAAAACGCTTGTTTAAGAGAATTCTCTTCGCGTTGAGAGCGCAGCACGTAGAAGGGTACACCGGCTCCCCGCTGTCAGCCGCCGAGAAGGGGAGATAACGCGCGCGCCCGCGCTCGTAAAATCGAAGGTCGCTCGAGGAGCCCCTCCCCCCCCTCGCGTCTTTTCACGCTCACGAACGACGGGCGGGGCTGGTTATATATATACATATACATATACGGCAAATGATGGCGGCGGACGAAGACGGCGGACACCGGCGGCGGCAAAAGGCGGCGGCGAAAACCAGCCGAAAGTGTCCATATAATTGCTATCGCAATAAAATCGTTTTGCTCTTTAGTGTCCCTTTAAAAGCGTCGTCGGTGAAACCCAGGAAACCTCGCCCAAGAGGCCCAGCGCAAGCGATAAGCCCGCCGAGACGCCGAGGACCGCCGTGAAGCAAAGAATTCTGCGAAAAGACGCAAGTATCACGCTGATCAGTTGGCCGAATTCAAGGGCGCTAATTCTAAATTAAAGGCCAGTTCCTGGACCATGACTTTCGTGTATCGCGCTGTGTGCCTGATCGCCTGTGGTATGACAGTGACAAGTCGAAAATTGCGAATGTAAAAGACACGTCGAAGTAAGAACTGGCTCTTTTCGGGCTCAGGGATGCTTTCCCCGACGAGGCCGTTGCCAACTTCACTGTGTGCAGAGCGTGTAAAGACTCTTTTCTAACAAGTAAAATGCCCCTATTGCCTAAGACGCATGACTATAAATACCCTGAAACATCATGAACGAAGGAAAGAAGGGTGAACTTAAGGGCTCGTTTGCTTTGTTAAACACATTATTAATGAGAACTAACAGACAATGATGCCAAGGAAAGTATAGGGGATGTTATTAGAAGTAATTGTAATGTAAATGTGAAGAAAGAAAAGGGGACGAAAAAAGATAACTTGCCACCGGCAGGATCCGAACCTGCGACCAAGTTATCTTTTCGTCCACTTTTCTTTCTTCACATTTACATTACAATTACTTCTAATAACGTCCCCTATACTTTCCTTGGCATCATTGTCTGTTAGTTCTCATTAATAATGTGTTTAACAAAGCAAACGAGCCCTTAAGTTCACACTTCTTTCCTTCGTTCATAGCGAGGGTCTCGTTCTGGCAGACTTGTTGCCTTCAGGTGGTATGCGAGGGGTTATTAGTCAGCTGCCAGCTCGTAGTAAGATCACGTGCCACGTGACGCGTAAAGGCAAAAAAGAGTGTTCCACACTCGCCGTAATGGCAACGGGCGGCGCTGACTGACGCTCCCACGTTTAAATGCACACTTATACCCTATAAAGTGGACAGAGGGATGACCGCCACCGTAGCTCAGTGGTAGAGCATCGGACGCGTTATTCGAAGGTCGCAGGTTCGGATCCTGCCGGTGGCAAGTTATTTTTTCGTCCACTTTTCTTTCTTCACATTTACATTACAATTACTTCTAATAACGTCCCCTATACTTTCCTTGGCATCATTGTCTGTTAGTTCTCATTAATAATGTCTGAAACATCATGTAATTTACCTAAACTTAATGCAGTTGAAGAGCGGCTCATTGCTACGCGACTCCCTTTATGAGCATTAGGCGCTTAACGAACGGCGGTGGACAATTTGGTAATAAAGGACAAGTCGTTTACTTACCGATAAATGTCGAAACCATGGTACATAGTCTACCGAGGCGTATCAATGATAACACCGCCTTTAACGTACACATCAAGCATCGCCGTGTTACCAAGCCCACATACCTGCATGGGTTATTTAAGAAAGCAAGTTTGAAAGCACCACTCTAAAGTAATAATAAAGCGTTGCACCTCTAGTGCAAGCTACGCTAATTTTTGTCACTGTTATTTGCCTTAGAACACGGCATTGCTATTCGCCACCTCGTCTGTGTGTTAATTAGTAGCATGCATATATTGTTCTCAAGCGTATTGAACGGCATGCACTGTACTTCCTTAATCCAATTAGTAGCTGCCTGTGGCACGCTAATAAGCGCTGCAGCCGCCTGGTGTAAAGAATGTATTCGACACAGTGTAACTCGCTTTGCAAAATCGCTGCGCATGCCCCTTCTTGTGTCTTCCCATATGCTGTATTAGACTGTGGTAAAGCGGCGATAATGTGGACGTGCGTACTCCAGATGTTCCGCAGCTTGGGAGCGCGAGAAACGGTATGCTACTTCCACAAAATAAAAAAAAAAATACGCGCCAAACCAGCATAACCTGATAAAATTGGTTAATAAGGCGCGCCACAAATAATGCATATCAGTGCCTCCGGGAAAATATGCTGCTGGAAAGAGAGAGAGAAAAAAAAGCATCTTTAGTAAGAATGGGGATTAATTTTTGGAGTGGTTCGCTCCTCACGGGAATCCATGCGGGAACTGGGATAATTTATAAAGAGGTACTGAATAAACCAGCAATGAGAACGGCAGTTGCTTCTTTGCATCTTGAGCCTCTGTGTTTGGGGTACCGGGTAGTTTATTACAAATGGTCCCATTTTCCTTTCTAAGCGTACTCTCCTCGAAAAGTTTCTAGCGCAGGCACTGAATATAGCCGGCTTAAGCTTAGTCCAATTATGATGCAGTGCAGATTGTAGAGAAGCAGCGTGCTATTTTCGTCGGTAGTTGCACCAACCGCATCTTCCTACAGAATGAAGTTAGGTAAAGTCTCATTGTTGCAGTAAACAATGGCTACGCTTTATTCACCGTGAGAGGCTACATTTCCCAAAGCCTCGTTCTCAAGTATATAGCGGCGAAAGCACAGGTGAGAAAAGACAGGCTCAGACTCGCCGAATAAAAGAGGAGTCTTGTGGCCTAAACGCTGCTTCACAAGGCCGCTACAAGTACACACGTACACAAACCCCACCATTACGTTCTAGGCTGTAGAGTTCAATGACAAACTATACATCGCAGTGCTTTCGTAACTCTGTGGGAAAAACTTGGGTGCATGCGAGATAAGTTTTCCCAAACAACCATTGCTGCTTCGCGGATTTCACAGTTGCTGAAAATTGCGCAGCATTTTTTAAAAGTTTTTAGACACGCTTGCATCATTTCGAAATCTTCAACAAAGTTTGTAGTTCAACTTTTTTTTTTTTTGCTTTAGCAAGTGCGCAGCGGCCTAGTTACGAGTACGTGCTCGTTATACTCTAAAATCTAGAAAAAGCTTAAGATTCTAAAATACTTTCTTAAGTTCTACCCTTGCTCCGATCTTTGAACTAATAATGAAAGTGTGATGCTGGTTTGATAACTGAAACTGCTGTAAAGCAAACGTATAGTTCTGAGAGATTACAACGAACAGTCTTAGCGCTGAAGCACTGAGCTTTAAACCGTTAGGATCAGTAGTTCTAAGAACGAGGTGAGTTTACCATGACGCAGGTCTTTTGTGGGCGTATCCTCTAATTCGCAACATGTTAGGC
>JALIZH010020714.1:0-16274 GCA_030522465.1 Rhipicephalus appendiculatus | reverse complement strand
TGCTGGCTGCCTCGCGGTGGTCGGTCGGGGCCACGCAGAGACGTCATGAGAGCACTGAGAGACGCGTCTGGCGGCCGGCTTGGGCTTTGTCGCGAAGAAAATGGCAGACGCGTCATACCAGGAGAAGATCGCCGGAACGGCATCCGAGGGGGCACCATGGGTGGCGTGGTTTCTCGGCGCTTTTTCTCGCTTACGTCCTCGTGATCACCACCAGGAGCATAGTCAGGACATTTGTCAGGAAAAACAATCTTGCGTGGTTGTGGCGAAACTGAGAAGCCTGTTTCTTTCGCCACTCTCTCTGCGTTAGTAGTGGAGCTCGTACAGTATGTTCCATCAACGTCCGACTGCCCCGGAGCCAGTCCGCATGGCACTACGGGCACCTTCGTTGAGGGGTGTAGCGCACGATGCTTGAGAATAGATGATTGTACGTCCAATGGGATTCGTGACTGGGGAACACTGCTGCGCTTGTTCCGGAGAATCTTCTCGCTTAACATCCGCGTGTTGGGCACGTTGCGCTCCATTCCCTCGATCCTTTGGAAGTTAATTTCAGGTTGCTTCTTGCTCTTTTCGGGCTCCCTTGCTACATTCTCTGCCGGACTTAGCGTAAGGTGGTCATCGACGCAAGCGGTCAATGGTTGCGCTTTAAGTCGCGGATGTAGCTCCGACGAGTCTGAGAAGACGTTGCTGATGGTCCTGGACTCGTTTGTCTTCTGAATTGGTAGCGTGTCAATGACGAGATGAGACGGCACATCCATGGCCGGAAGGGAAGATGATATTGGAGCCGGTGTTACCAACTCCCCATGGATGGAATGTTGTCTCGGCTTCTCGTAGTAGTGTTATGGTGTCGGACACCATCGCAGTGCCACAACACTGCGTTAGTGCAGTGTTTGAACTAGGGGAGGGGGGGGGAGCTCTCCGTTAAGCTGCACTGCCCAGTTACATTTTCGAAGAGGTGGCCCTCCTCAGCTCCATCCTCGGTAAAGGCAATGTTGGACGCGTTGATGTCATAATAAGGCCGGCCGAAAGCAGCTAAGAGCTTGCAGCTCCAGTCCGCCCAGCACTGCTGCCGCACGCCTTCGTACCGATGCCACGCCGCGGCACCATTTCGATGGTGGTCTATGGCCATAGACCATTTCTGAGTTTCCGTCCAGGTCTCGCGAGCTCCCAGAGCGTTCACGGTCGCCAACCAGTCGTCAGCGTCGTTCTCGAAGCCGTGGAACTCTGGTATTTCACAGGCGGCTGGCGATGGTGGGATGGCAGGCGAAAATCCAGAGATCGCTAAAGTGAAGCAGCCTAGCTGGTGTGAGAGCTGCATGAGGGCACACCGAAGCTCTCTGCGTTGCTCGGGTGAGCTGGCCTCAAGGTCTTGTGAGGCGGCTGCATCCAACAAGGCGTTGGTGGTGCTCAGTGCCGGCAGGATGGCAGGAAACAGCGTAGAGCCTCGACGCTGTCAGGGCGTTGACCGTGACGCGGAGTCGCGAGATGGTACGGGACAGCTCGGCGGCACTTTCTGGCGATCCGCACGCGGAGCCGGTGGTGACGTCTGATGGGTAGGACATGATCAGTGTACTCACTGAGCCGGTACCCTTGTCCGAGGGAGCTTGGGCAGCTCCCCCTAAGCGGCTCAGGTGTCAGTCGAGTACTGCTCGAGACCTCGCAACGGGAAGCGTGAACGGCATTCCCAGTGGACAGGAGCCCGTGCGTATTCTTGCCGTAAGGTGGTGGCATGGTGGCCGTCAGGTCGCGCCCTGGAACCGCAGAGGAGGCATGGACGCCGTCCACTGATGGTGTGATGGGCACCTGAAGCGGCGGTCGGGTTGATGTCTCCATCTCCAAGGAAGCGTGTACGGCGTTCCTTTTAGCCGGAGGGACCCAAGCAGCCAAGACCAACGACGGCGTGCAGCTCCAACTTCAAGGTTAGGGTTCCCCAACCATTTGTGACTGCGCCATTGTAAGGAACAGAGACACAAGAGACAGCACCCTTGCTGCGGGCCGGCTGTTCTTATTCTGCCTCCGTCTTCTTTCTCCTCGCGCTAGCTCCCCGCGCGCTAGAGCCCCGATGCCGCTGCTTTTAGTCATCACAATATATATATATATATATATATATATATATATATATATATATATATATATATATAACAATGAAGGGATAACACAGGACCCGGTAGTAACAGTTCAAAAAAAAACGTAGGAAAACTTGTTCTGGGAAGGACTGACGTTCCGGCCGCGGGACCGGCCTCCGACGAAGGCCGGTCCCGCGGCCGGAACGTCAGTCCTTCCCAGAACAATTTTTCCTACGTGCTTCATATATTTTTTTGAACTATATATATATATATATATATATATATATATATATATATATATATATATATATATATATATATATAAGAAAAAAACGGGTGCACGTACGAGAAAGCAATACTTTTATGCCTTACGTTTCGGCCGTGGCACGGCCTTCGTCAGAGAATCGTTCTCTGACGAAGGCCGTGCCACGGCCGAAACGTAAGGCATAAAAGTATTGCTTTCTCGTACGTGCACCCGTTTTTTTTTTCTTACACAGACCGAACCCACTGAACTTTCCTGCTGAATATATATATATATATATATATATATATATATATATATATATATATATATATATATATATATATATATATATATATATATAGCGATGAGACAGGAGACGAGAGACGTCGTCGTGAAGGCGGCCAACGTGGCCGTACCGCTGTCTCGCCACTTTATTGAGCGAAGGCCAAACGGAGCGGCGGCAACTGCCGGTGTCCAGTTCCGCCAGGCGCGTGAACCCATTCTAACTGGCTCGCGTCTCGAGCTCAGCATGAGCTGCGCGAGAGGCGCGGCGCGGTGTTGGTAAACGATGATGATAATGAATGGCGTTGGTGATGCGCTACAGATTACTCCCACCCGCAGAAATGAACCCGTAATACAAAATTATGGGGGGGCGTATATACACGTGTCCATAACGCGAAACAAAGTGTCCGTGGGCAGTCCAGGTCGCTAACGTGAAGGGACCATCGGGAGCCAATGGGTCTATGGTGGGCGGCTCTGGGAGTTGCGCAGCGCGCGAGAGTCGTGGCGAAGGCAAGCTGTCGGAAGGAGCTGTTGGTGTCATCGACTGACGCTTGCGCAGAGAGTGGCTCTGGACCGATTCAATAGCGAGACCGCCTGTGGGTCAATCCGACGTCGAAACTTTCCATACTGGCCCGAGCGATGGCGGCACGTGGGGGAGGGAGTCGATGCTGTTGCAGTCGTCAAGCTCGTCGTTCCAGTGTTCGGTCGATTGCTCTTGAGCGGCAGTTGCTTGATACGGAAGAGGGACGGGAAGGTGCGTCAAATGCAGTCACTGAAAAATCGTGGGTGGCCAGATCAGGAGAGCATGTACGTGGCCCGGCAGGCTGGTTGTCTGCCTGTGTGGTTAGTTGGGCACACGTGGCCTGCTGTACCTGTGGCGGGCCAGATGAGCGGTCCTCGAGAGTTTCTGTCATGGTTGCAGCATCCCGCACGTTCGGCCGTAGGTGGTTAGAGGCGCGGACTTCTGCTGCGGTAGACGTCGAGGACGATGCTGGTCGCAGATGGCAGGAGGCGCACAGTGTCGAAGTTGATGAAAAATCAGGCTCGCGGGACAACGTCGACGGCGACGCCTCCGCGGTTGGTGGTCAAATAGCGTGCGAGACGGCGTCCGCGGCCGTGGCAGACTCCATGGCGCGCGGCGAGGCAGCCGGCGTAGAGTCTGTTGGCGTCGAGGTTTCACGAGCCGTCGAGGTTGGGGAAGACGGGCGAGTGGCAGGCCTGCATGACGGACCCTCGTACCCTCGGGGAGGTCCTCGGGAAGGTCAGTCGAAGCAGGGGCGTCTTCTACCTGGCCGTCGTTGTCGGGAGCAGGAATGGGTGCTCCTGTGTCGGGACCCGAGGTAGAAGGAGTCGTAGCCGGGGAAGAAAAGTCGTAAGAAAGGGAGAGCTGTGGGCTGTCTTTTAGAGCTCGAGTCGACGGAGGGGAAACCCGGAACTTGCGGCTCATCGGAAGCGGGCGGTAGGTTTCCCCGTAGGAGGCCAGCACCGCATTGCAGAGGTCACCAATGTAGTGATGAGACAGGAGACGAGAGACGTCGTCGTGAAGGCGGCCAACGTGGCCGTGCCGCTGTCTCGCCACTTTATTGAGCGAAGGCCAAACGGAGCGGCGGCAACTGCCGGCGTCCAGTTCCGCCAGGCGAGTGAACCCATTCTAACTGACTATATATATATATATATATATATGTCTAGAAGGTCTTCCTGGATTCGGTAGTATTATAGGTGCACAAGTGAAGTGGTCGAACGAACGAAAAACGATGCTTTATTGCCAACGTTGCGGCCGGGGACCGGCCTTCGTCAGGGCATACACGCCGTAGGAGGCGTGTATGCCCTTCGTCACGCCCTTCGTCAGGGCGTGTATGCCCTGACGAAGGCCGGTCCCCGGCCGCAACGTTGGCAATAAAGCATCGTTTTTCGTTCGTTCGTCCACTTCACTTGTGCACCTATATATATGTATATATATATGTAGTGAGGAAGAGGAAGACGACGAGTTTTCTGTGGTTGTTGCTGTGCGCGCGATCTACTTTCGTGTTCCGCCTGTGCTACCTCGACTGTTTAAAGCGTTGTTGCCCCGTAATAAATTGTCGTAGGACATTTGGTGGAGGTTGCTGCAATCCGTGACCTCAACCTGAAACTTCGCAGCCGAACGTTGCCAGCTCCTTGAACCGCTGCAATGACTGACAGTGCCAGCAATCACCCCGACACTGCCGCGGCTTCCAGCTCCAGCGGCGCCATTCAGCGGTACCGCGACCCTCCTATCTTTAGCGGAACCGGTGAGGCTGACGTGGATGATTGGCTTTCTACCTATGAGCGCGTCAGTGGGACCAACAACTGGGATGACCCGGCGAAACTCCGTGTCGTCATCTTCTACCTTTCGGACGTCGCCAAGATCTGGTTTCACAACCACGAGCGTGAGATCCACACCTGGTCCGATTTCAAGAAAGCGATGGCAGAAGTCTTCGGCCGCCTGACTTTACGGAAACTGCGTGCTGAACAACGTCTACGCCAGCGTGCTCAACAGCCCGGTGAGACGTATACGAGCTACATCGAGGATATAGTTAACATCTGTTCCCGCGTCAATGCTTCCATGAGCGAGGAGGAGAAAGTGAAGCATATCCTAAAAGGCATCGAGGACGAGGCATTTCAAATGCTTCTGGCGCGGAACCCTGCTTCTGTCTCGGACGTCGTCACTCTTTGCCAGAGTTTCGATGAACTGCGTCGACAGAGGGTCCTTGCGCGCAGTGCTGTCGCAGCTGCTGAACCATTCTCGAGCCTCACGCTAGCTTCCAACCCGCCGTCCGATACTTCGCTGTCAAGCCAAATAAAAGATTTCATCAGGGAGGAGGTGGCGCGCCAGCTCTCTATGCTGCCTCTAAGCGATCGACTCCTACAGCCTGACGCATCCCTGGCTGCTCCCATCAGGAGGGCTATCAGCGAGCAACTTGCCGAATCGCTACCTCTGACCCAGCCATGTCTGCCTGTGGCTGCACCTCTGACCTCTGAGTACCGCAGTTGCAGCGCGACCTGCACATCCACAGTTCGCATTTCCGTCCGCGATGCATCCACGACCATCCCCACCTCCCTCGTCGCCCCAATTTCCACCTCGAAGCCATTTTCAGAATACATGGCGTACGCGCGACAACAGGCCCATATGCTTCGCTTGCGGTTTTGCCGGCCACGTCGCACGCTTCTGCAATCGTCGCATGGCTTCTGCTCATCCAACTGTCGCAATGCCGGGATACGGCTATTTGCATGATGATGCCGGTAATGCCATGCATTCGAACCCAGACTTTTCGCCGCCACCTCGACGTTCTTCCGCTAACCATCGCTTCCAGTCTCCACGCCGTCGCTCGCTTTCGTCCTTGCCTCGCAGCCAGTCACCAAGCGAGGGAAACTATCAGCTGCAGTTCCGAAGGCACGAACTGCAAGCTTCGCGGCTTCTACAAGGCCTGCACAGTCGCCGCGCAATTTACTGGACGTTATAGTTGAAGGAACTGCCGCAATAGCGCTTATTGATACTGGGGCTGCAGTTTCAGTCATAGACGAAAAACTTTGTAGAAAACTGCATAAGGTCACGACTCCGCTGTCTGGCATGCTCCTGCGCACTGCAAGTACGCAGCATGTAGCACCACATGCTGCGTGCACCGCAAGAGTCGTTATCGAAGGCGCTGTATACGTTGTCGAACTATTCGTGCTGTCTTCATGCTCCCATGAAATCATCCTCGGCTGGGACTTCTTGTCGCCACATCGTGCCATCATAGACTGGGCCCGAGCTGAAGTGGCGCTTTTCCCATTCTCCGGATCCGTACTGCCATACCCTTCGCCAAGTAAAACCGCAAAGCTCACCGTTGTATCCGACACGGAAGTACCACCCGAAATGTCGGTCCAATATATATATATATATATATATATATATATATATATTGTTAAGACGTTTATTGGCGACGATGCACACAGCGACAGCCAAGGCGGGGACCAACTCAGCACGAGCTGCTCTTTCTCGTCGAAGAGGGCGACCCACTAGAAGGCGCTGGAGAGGATGACCCACTGTATAAAAGCTTCGCTACAATTACCCCGGGGTACGAAAAGGGAGCCGCCTGGCGACCTAACAGCTGGTTACCATGCGTGGGCCATGGTAGACCTTGAGGCGCTCCACGTTGACGATGTCGCGCCCTCGACGGCGCATGTCCGAAGATGGTTCGAAGGGTTCGATCAGGTAGTTCACAGGGGGAAGTGCGTTCGACGACACGGTAGGAGGAGGAGGAGGATAAAACTTTATTGACACCAAAAATGGGTCAGGTGAGGGGGGGGGAAGGGGTCAGGGGAAGAAGAAGACGCTGGGCCCTCAGGCCGCTCTAGGTGGCCGAAAGTCCTTGCGCTTCGGCGACCCCAATGGCCCAGCCCACAATCCGGACTTGGTCTTCCGGTCGTGAGCTGCGCAGAGCAGCCTCCCAACGCTCCTGTCGCTCAGCCCCCGCAAAGGGGGGGGATTGGGTTTATTTGGGCAATTTCTATATATGTGAGTAAAATCGGCTCGCGGACTCGAGCAGAGACGACAATGGGGTAAGGCGTCACCCTGGTGAATTCGAGAATTGATAAAGTGGGAGATCAATGTGCCCGTTTGGAGTCGGCGCCAAACGATTTGCTCAGCCTGAGACAGCGATTTATGTGCTGGTGGGTAGATCATGCGGGAATTTCGGTAATGTAATGTAATTTCATGGTAGGTGAGTAGGCATTCCCGCGCGCTGTGAAAGGAAGGCAGACCGTCCACTGCCCGGTTGACGAGTGCTCGGGCTTCTTCATGGACGGCTGTATTCCCGGGATGTATTTGGGCAGTAGTTTTGAAGAGAGGCCAGTTGCCGTGGTAGGGATCGAGAGCCATACGAGCGCTCCAGGGAGGAACGTAGGCGCAGAAGTGCTGGTGTCCGTGCGAATGCTCTTCTGCCGCTCTTGATCATGTGTAGTAAAGGTCTTTGCTCAGCAAGCCTAGCCGTGTTAGAAATAGGCGCACACTCAGATAGATCCGGCTTGTATGTCGATGGTGTGCGACGGGTACCTTCCATATAATAAGAAGAAAGGCGAAAAACCAGTAGTGCTCTGAGGGGCGGTATAATAGGCGTAGGTGACGAAAGGCAGAATGGCATCCCAATTTGTGTGATCGGCGGCGACGTACATGGAGAGCATGTCGCCGAGCGTACGGTTGAAGCGTTCGGCGAGGCCATTCGTCTGCGGGTGGTAAGCAGCCGTTTTGCGGTGAACAACATTGTACTCTTTGAGAATGGCTACGACGACTTCGGACAGGAAGACACGGCCTCGATCACTGAGCAGTTCCTGGGGTGGACGTGACGCAGCATGAATCGGTGGAGCAGGAAGGAAGCCACATCGCGCGCTGTAGCCGCGGGGAGGGCGGCGGTTTCGGCGTATCGCGTGAGGTGGTCTACAGCGACGATGGCCCAGCGGTTACCAGCCGACGTTAGCGGAAGTAGCCCATACAAATCGATACCAACGCGCCCAAACGGCCTGTCAGGGCAAGGTAGAAGTTGCAGACCTGCCGGCGACAGGTGCGTTGAAGTTTTGCGGCGCTGACAATCTATGCAGGAGCGAACGAATTTCTGCACGTAGCGGTACATCCCTCGCCAAAAGTGCCGTTGGCGAATGCGGTGGTAAGTCTTCGATACCCAGGAGTGCGCACATTGCGAATCAGAGTGGAACGACTCGCATATGTCAGAGCGCAGAATGCGGGGTATGACTAGTAGCCACTGGGGGCCGTCACCGTTGTAATTGCATCGGTGGAGAAGGTCGTAGCGAACGGCGAAATGGTGGGCTTGACGACGCAACGCGCGAGTGGATGGTGTAGCCGATGAATCAGTCAGCAAGTCTATCAGTGAGCCAATCCATTGATCCTTTCCCTGTTCGGTAGCGAGGGTACGAAGGTCGATCGAAGAAACGGCAAGGTGAGACGCTGAGCTGTGGGCATTGTCGTCAGGCAAGGGAGAGCGCGACAGGGCATCGGCGTCAGGATGCTGGCGTCCATTGCGGTACAGCACGCGGATGTCGTAATCTTGCAGGCGAAGCGCCCAATAGGCGAGACGACCTGATGGATCCTTCAATGACGACAACCAGCACAGTGCGTGATGGTCGGTGACGACATCAAATGGGCGACCATACAAATAAGGTCGGAACTTCGTAAGGGCCCAGATGATTGCCAGGAATTCTTTCTCCGTGACGGTGTAATTGGTCTCGGCTTTTGTAAGCGTACGGCTTGCATACGCCACGACGTATTCCGGGAACCCTGGTTTGCGCTGCGCAAGGACAGCGCCGAGGCCAACACCACTGGCGTCCGTATGCACCTCTGTAGGGGCCGTAGGGTCGTAGTGGCGTAGTATGGGAGGCGACGTCAACAAACGACGGAGCGTTCCAAAAGCGTCGTCGCACTTTGACGACCGCGAATAGAGAGGCCCGTTACTTCCGAGGAGCTTCGTCAGCGGCGATATGATAGTCGCGAAGTTTCGATTGAAGCGCCGAAAGTAGGAACACAGTCCTACAAAACTGCGCAGTTCCTTGACGGACTTCGGCTTGGGGAACTCGGTCATGGCCCGAAGCTTGGCTGGATCGGGCAGAATTCCGTCCTTGGACACGACGTAGCCGAGTATTCTCAGCTGCCGTGCTGCAAATCGGCACTTCTTTAGGTTCAGTTACAGACCGGCGTCCCCTCAAGCGCGTCAAAACATGCCGCAGGCGTTCAAGATGCGTGGAGAACTTCCGGAGCGAAAACGACGACGTTTTCGAGGTAGCAGAGGCACGTGTGCCATTTCAGGTTGCGCAGAACGGTATCCATCATGCGCTCAAAGGTGGCGGGCGCATTGCACAGCGCAAACGGCATGACGTTGAATTCGTACAAGCCGTCGGGCGTGATAAAGGCGGGCTTCGGTCGAGCGTCTTCAGCCACAGGTACTTGCCAGTACCCTGAGCGCAAATCGAGAGATGAAAAGAATTGTGCTCCTTGCAGGCTGTCAATCGCTTCGCCTATTCGCGGTAGTGGATACACGTCCTTACGAGTGATCTTGTTGAGGCGTCGGTAGCCCACACAGAACCGCACAGAACCATCCTTCTTCGCAACGAGAACGACAGGAGACGCCCAGGGGCTGTTAGAGGGTCGAATAACATCGCGTCGAAGCATGTCGTCGACTTGCTCGTTGGTTACACGGCGTTCTGTGGGAGATACGCGATATGGACGTTGCCGCTGTGGTGGTTGGGCGCCTGTGTCGATGCGATGTGTAACGGCGGAAGTGCGGCCCAGAGAAGGTTGAGCGACATCGAAAGAAGAGCGAAATTCTTCCAACAGGCCCAGAAGCTAGGAACGCTGGACCGGCGTAAGGTTGTCGGGAAGGGAGGAACCAAATACATCAGCGGATGATGAAGCAGATGTAGAAACAGCACTGCGCGTACTGGAATTTGGGCAGTGCGTGTCATAGGGTTCATCCATAACTTGTGCGTCTTCGATGGGTTCCACGCTGCCGAGGCATTCCCCTCGCACCAACGTAACACTGTACGGCGATGAGTTCATAACAAAATTAGAGGTGCTGCCGTGAGTGACTTGGACGGTCGCAAAAGGAACCAGCAATCTTTTCCTCATGAAAACACGGTCAGATGGCGAGAGGAGTGCAACAGTGTCGGAAAGACTGGCGCTGTAGACCGACACCGCCGCTGACGAGTTTGCAGGCACTTTGGTGTCGTGTTTGACAAGTACCTTGCTTGCAGGCCATGGACTGTCGGCCGGCGTCAAATCAGCGAATGGTGAGAGCTCTATTTCAGCTGGTGCGCAATGAATGACGGCGTCGTGGCGGGAGAAAGTATCCCATCCTAGGATGACGTCGTGAGAGCATGCAGGAAGTATGATCAGTTCGACGGCGTACATCGCGTCCCGAATCATGAGGCGGGCTGTGCACACCGCTGTAGGGTGAATGCTTTGGGCGCTGGCTGTACGGAGGGAGAGCCCGGAAAGTGGCGTCGTCACTTTGCGCAGTATTCGGCTAAGTTTTGCGTCCATGACGGATACGGCGGCGCCAGTATATTCAAGGGCAGATGCGCGAACACCGTGCACAAACACGTCTATCACGTTCGATGGGCTTCTCTGAGGGCTTTCGCAGTTCGACAGCGTCGCAACCCTTGCCTCGTGGACTGCGACGACTAGTTTTCCTGGTCGCGTGCGGGCGGACGTGGCCGCATCGGCGACAGTGAGCGACGACGTGGAGACTGTGAACGGCGTGGAGATGGTGCGGGGCGGGACGTCGGTGACATAGGCGGCGATTGGTCATCATAAGGGCGGCTCGATTGGCTGGGAAGGCTTGGATGAGACCCGAGGCTGCTGCACGCGATTGCAATAGCGTGCTACGTGACCGGCGCAACCGCAGGCAAACCAGATGGTTCGGTTGTCGGAAGTGCGCGATCGGTTCGCGGGTCCCATCCATGTCGTAGAACGCGATGGGGGAGGCGGCTGCTGATATGACTGCATGGTAGGCGGCAGTCGTGGCACGTGGACGACGTCGGCGTATGTATGCGGGGCATTTGCGTCGAAGGTCTGGGGTCTGGCGATGGCTTCAGTGTAACTAAGCGGGCCAGCCACAGGAATCGGTGGGGGCGGCCTGGCTACAACTTGTGCGTAGCTTAGTGGCGCAGGTACTGGAGGCGGCTGGTGGTATTCAGGAATGACCTCCGCGATTTCCTGCTGAATCGCTCGCCGGAGGGGAGGCAGGAGTGTAGTTGACGGCTGTGGAACATGTTGCGGTGGAGCGAAAGCCAGTAAAGAGAACTGGCGGGCAATTTCCTCACGCACGAACGACTTGATTTCGGCGAGCAAGGTGGTGTCGTCAGAAACGGCCGACAAGCCCGCGAGATCAGCGTCGCGTGACGGCGGTCGACGGGTCATCAAGCGTTGCCGGCGCAGCTTCTCGTAGCTTTGGCACAGCGTAATGACCTCTTCCGCAGTGCGAGAGTTCTTGGCCAGGAACATGGTGAAGGCATCGTCGTCGATTCATTTGAGAACATGTGTGATCCTGTCAGACTCCGACATGCTCGCGTCCACTTTCTTGCACAAGTCAAGGATGTCCTCGATGTACCTAGTGAAGGACTCGCCGGACGGCTGTGCTCGTTCACGCAAACGCTGTTCGGCTTGCAGCTTACGAACGGCAGGACGGCCCAACACGTCGACGACGGCGGTCTTAAAAAGCGGAGCAAGTCCGGAAATCGGATGCGTGGTTGTACCACATGCCGGCCACACCCGCGAGGTAGAAAACCAGGTTGCTGAGTTTTCCTGCCTCGTCCCATTTATTGGGGACGCTCACGCGCTCGTAAATGGCGAGCCAGTCCTCGACGTCGGTGCCATCCGCGCCGGTGAAGACAGGAGGATTGCGGATGCGGGGGACACCGGGACAGGGCGTCGGCGCACGAGGAAGCGTTTGCTGAGTGGCGTCTTGGGGCATGGTAGATGGTACGGTACGCGATCGAAGCTCCAAGGGCATCGAATGCGGGCCGAAGTTGTTTTAAGGGCACAGCACTCTCCACCAAATTGTTAAGACGTTTATTGACAACGATACACAGAGCGACAGCCAAGGCGGGACCGACTCTCAGCACGAGCTGCTCTTTCTCGTCGAAGAGGGCGACCCACTAGAAGGTGCTGGAGAGGAAGACCCACTGTATAGTTCCAAAGCTTCGCTACAACATATATATATATATATATATATATATATATATATATATATATATATATATATATATATATATATATTGTCATGAACTAGACAAAGGAACAAGAGACAACGCCTGTTCAGTAGGCCGGCTGTTCTTATTCTGTCTTCGTCTTTCTCTTCCGCTCTCTAGCTCTCCGCGCGCTAGAGCCCCGATGTCGCTGTTGCTAGTCATTACAATATATATATATTGTGTGTGTGTTTGTGTGTGTGTTGTAACGACGAAGAGCGGCAGCGGGCTCGGGCGCAGCCTCGAAAGGGGGGCAAGGAAGACGAAGGAGAGAAAAAATTACACCATCTCCCGCTAAAGGGAACCATGTGTAGATGTGAAGCAGCGGGCGCTAACGCTTACACCGGCGGCGGCGTTGACGCTGGCGCTCATCGCAGCGTTGCGCAGGAGAAAAAGCTGGGGAGGCGCAAAGCAGGCAGTGATGAAGCAGTGTTTCCCTACTGGAACATGCCAATCGCTGCTGATGGGCAATGAGAGACAGAAGACTCCGACTGGACACAGAGACCCGCAGTCCGCTTTTAGTTAACGCGCACGCTACGAATTTTTATTGTTCAACAACGCACAGGAGAAATCTTCCCACCGGCACCACCTTGCAGGTCAAGATGCAGTGCCATATATACGAGGCGGCCAGTTAACGGTTGTGCAGCACGAGCAGTCGGTTTCTACAGCGAAAGCTGTATATGGCTAGGAGAAACGAAAAAAGCGCTCGGCATCTGTGGCACGAGCGGTCTCCATTGGCTGTGCTATCAGTTACGTCGTTCTGAGCGCCGTAACGAAGCTCGCGCGCCAATGGCGCGCGAGCTTGGGTACGAGGCTTGCAAGGTCAAACGCTTGCAGCCACGCCGTGCCCTCTGGTGCGCCGACGAAACGGCGCTGCTGGCATAACAGCGTCGACGTGATTGCGGGGGCGCGTTCGCCGGGGTGAGCGCCCGCTTTGGGCGAGAGTTTCTCCTGCGGCACTTTGGCTTCAGCTGCGACGTCTGTGACCGCCTGTGGTTCGACCACAATTTGGCAACGATAATTGTGGAAGGCTTCAGTGCAGCGTCGAGTTGAACCCACTGTTAAACACTGGGGCCGCACATTTCAGCTTCGCTGGTTAACCATTTGTACGGAGTGCTTGGGCGGTGATTTTTTCAACCAAGAAACTCGCTAGCAGACGCTGCCTGCGTCGGCATCGCGAGGTGCGAGAGGGGGAGTGTAGGAGAGGAGAGGGGGGACGCGCGTGCGCAGTGGGAGTGTGGACGCCGCGGGCAGGGATACCTAGAGGGAGAGAGAGGGGGGAGCGTAGGAGGGGAAAGAGGAGGGGAGGCGCATGCGTCCGTCCCTCCTTTCCGCATCCCACACCACCACAGCACATGCGCGTCTCCTCTCTCTCTTCCTCTCCTACGCTCAGCCCCTTTCTCTGCTGTAAGAATCCTCTACTCTACGGAGCGGCTCCCGCGTCCCACACCCCCCCACAGCGCGTGCGCGTCCCCTCTCTCTCTCCTCTCCTACGGTTCCCCCCGTTCTCTCCTCTAGGAATCCTCTACGGAGCGGCGCGTGACAGGTGGTGCGACAGCTGCCTACTCCGCTGGGGGCACCACGGTAGTTCCGGGGTATAAAAATGACGGAGCGCGCGCGCCTCATTCTCTCTTCTGTGCAGCGCCGCGATCAGCGCCCAGGCCGCTGCCGCGAAACGAAAGCGGCGACGTTTCTCCCGCTCAAGCTAGCCATCTCCCCGCTGCTTCCCATCAACACATGGTTTCCTTTAGCGGGAGATGGGGAAGTGCTTTATTTTTATTTTTTAAAGGGTTTGCGCATGCGCAGTAAGGGTGGTCACGCGGTACACCACCACCGGATTAAGCTTCGCCATAAGATGCTTCGCATCTAATAGAACAGCCGGTCCCGCTTACGGGCGTTGTATGTCTGTCTTCTTTACAATGGCGCAGTGACGACGCACAGAGCCTTCAGAAGAGCGCCTGCCTCTGTCACCTTTCGAAGCGGAGGAGTGCTTTCGGACTCTGGGCCGCTACCTTCGAGAGTTGGTGGGGAGACAAAACTTGTCCCTCGAGTTTTGAAAAAAATCTGCGTCATCGATAAGTGAAGCTGTGAATTCGACAGCAACATGTCGTTATGTGAGCCAACTAAGGGTAGGAGGTAGCTATCTTTGATCCGATCTCGCGTAACTCTACAAAACGCTGCTTTATGAGAATACGGCCGCTCCCGGGAGAGAAATGGTTTTCGTGTAGCTTAACGTATCAGTAGTCACAGCAAGAAGCGGCGAATCACAGTGCGTAGAAGGGTATACTGGCCGCTATAGTATTTGGACTTCACTGAGATGCGGCCACCCCGGCCGGCTTTGATCCCGCAAGCTCCGGATCAGCAGTTGAGCACCATAACCAGTAGGCACCGCGGCGGGTAAAGAGGTAGATACAGAATAAAACTCTTTGAGGCAAACTTGACCCAGGCAAAGCAGATGTCATGCAAAACACGAGCGGTGGACACAAGCATCGAAATCTGATATTGGGTGCAACGCGCTAGCTCTTTTTTCGCGGCCATAGCATGGCGCATGGCTCATCATTCTTTACTGCGTAGTCGCTGTGCATTGTGTAGGTTCTGCCACGGCTATGCATCCCTATGCGCTTGCAATCTGAATAAAATCAAAATTAACCGCCCGGGAATCGGCGAAATTCCAGAACGTTCCGACGAACGAAGGCACGTCTTCTACATATGCAAATACACATCCAGCGCCTTGGTCGCCAGTCTGAAATATTGGCCCGAGATCACGCGATTCATATGCTAGTACAGTCAAGGTACGCTTCCGAAACAGGGTTCCGCGGTCGCTGTGAAGAAGAAAATCGTCGGCGACGGATTTTTTTATGGCGAATGTCAATGAGCCTTTAGAGATTTGTTTCTGATCAATCAGTCACATCGGGAGCGCTGATCATGACGGCACCACTAATAGCCTAAACAAAGCCAAGTCGCAAATTTTCAGTAGCCCAACTATAGCCACATAGCCAAGTCGCTCAAGTAAACGCGAAGCATTTCTTTCTGTAGCCAAATTGAGCTATATATATGCCAAAGCTATATATATACCAAAGTCCTGATATCACCTTGTTCTTCACCAACCAACTCGACGCACCGAACCCGCCAGAACATTTCCAGCGTAATTAGGAGGACTAAATGTACAGAAACAGTAACATTCAAGTCTCTTGCATATGAATGCGTCCCACATGTTTGAGAATGACGCAGCGAATGCGTCACAGGTGCGTTTGACCGGCGGCCGCATTAAACCTAATTCGATGGCTAACACGATCAGAGTTCGTGCAGAGCCTCCGAGGTGTGCGGCTAAAAGCAGACCTCTGGGGGCTGCATTGACTGTGTTGATGCGCATGCCGTCCCTCTCATTTGTGTCAAGAGATGCGAAAGCTTTGTGACGTCAAAATGACATTTTGGGACAAGAACCGGAAACGGGGGGCTCGCTGTTCATCCAACTCCAGCCAATCAGCGGTGGTCGAAATGGACAGTCCACTGGAGGGGCACATCGAGAATACATTCCAAGCCATAAAAATGAAACAGGAGAATGCTGCTAATTATGACGAGAGCCTGGAGCACGAAGGTGGAACGGCGTCGGAGAACATTGGCTTGAGGACGTCAGGCGCGCTCTCTCGTCAATTTTAGGGGCGAAGCTCCTTTTAGTCCAACCTTGTCCCGCGTCAGGCGTAACCGGCAGTATCTCCCGAAGAGCATAATAGATGGCGTGATGGCAGCGATGACGATGACGCTGCCATCACGGCACAGCACCTGGAATGTACCCACTATGCGTCATTACGATGACGCTGATGACGATGATCACGCTGATGACGATGACGATCGCGATGTCATACCACACATGGCATCGCGATATGGTCTCACATGCATATCGTTTGACCACATGCAACCGACCACCATCC
>JALIZH010020712.1:0-32722 GCA_030522465.1 Rhipicephalus appendiculatus | reverse complement strand
ATTTGAGTATTTCTGGAGACAAATGTCGCCTTGCCTTAAAGGGACCCTGAAATGGTTTGGACGATTTTGTACAAACACATTGGCCTAAGGGCCATTTACAGACTGATTTAAGCTCCCTGCGTGCACTGTGTAATTTATTACAACGCCTTAAAGCTGCGAATCGCTCCTCATCACTGCGCCTCAGCCAAACGCGTTTTCAACCGCCCATTCATAGTACGACATGCAGTGGGCGCACGACGTCACCGTGGTTGCTGATCTGATTGGCTGCGGTGCGCGCGTAGGAAAGATCGGCTGGTAGGATGGCGGCACCTTTCGGAGCAGATATCAACCACTAGGCAATGTCTCTGTTGCCAGACGGCGTGCGTGATGTCGGGTGCACTGGGCTATGGTCTCCGAGATTGCGCACAACCTGTCGGCGTGCAATCTCGGAGGTCATGACTGGGCGAAGCTCAAATCGTCGAGTGTGCTCACGAGAGCTCTGCGATCGCCAGCGATAGATCGAAAACATTTTAAATATACAGCACGTCATTTTAATGAAAAGCCAGGTAGACGGGAAGGGACGCAGCAACATTTCAACGCTACTATAAAGTGAGCCCAAGGGTGATTTTTCGTGTCTCATGAGTTGAGGAGGCAAGGCAGGGGTGAGAAGGAGGGTATGATATAATTGTCCGCAGCCGCCTTGGTACACAGCGTGTCGCTAAATTTGTGGTGCCAATGGTTTGATGATGTTCTAGCCTAAACGCTGACAAAGCTTCAAAAAACCGTTTCAGGGTCCCTTTAATGAGGTAGTAACAACCGTACGCGACCTTCTTGCCCACGTTCTGAATATGTGCTTCCCAATGTATATGTTGGTCAAATATTACGCCTAGATATTTAACAGAGACACCTTGTATAGGGCTGTTATTTAAGCTAATATTTATTTGACCTCGAATAAAAGACTACATATTTTGTTTTATTGTATTTCAAAATGAATCTGTTTTCTACAAACCAAGACGTAATTCTTGCTAACTAAGCCATCACATCTATGTGCCCACAAATGACTGTAGGCGAGATCATGCCAACAGCCCACAAACTGAAACCGAGTGGCTGTCCTTCGCTTTGTGCACGTCGTGCTGTAATAATTACAAAGAACCCAGTAAGGTAGACAAGTCAGAATGCAGCGTCTTGGTCGGATGTCTAGTTTAACCTTTCCTAATTATTGCTCTGACGAATTGCAGCCATGCTCATCGTCACTCCCCACCCAGCCGAAGCGATTGGTTTTAATCTCTTCGAAGCGATCGCGAAGGCATTCGGACGGGAAGAAGAGAAAGCCGAAGAAAGAGTTCAGCCGGTGTGATGCAGTGTGACATCTACAGGCCTGCGTGATGGCCAATAAAGCAAAAAATAAGGTCTGGTTTGAAATTGAAGGAAATGTGCTGTGACATTACACACTCTGATTGGCTAAGCGAACCACCCTTCTTGCATTTATATTTCTCTTTATGAAATAAAACAGGCATGATCACGCTAGAAATAAATCACGGGCTTATATATTGACAGTAATGTGTAATGTAGTGTTTTTTGTCTGAAATAAGAGCACCGATTTCATTTGACACCATAATGACGGCCACATAGATCGAAAACATTTTAAATATACAGCACGTCATTTTAATGAAAAGCCAGGTAGACCGGAAGGGACGCAGCAACATTTCAACGCTACTATAAAGTGAGCCCAAGGGTGATATTTCGTCCACTTTATTGTCTTTCATTTTATGTGAAAGTCAATACAAAACAGTTAGGAAGCCACAAAAATGTCTGCTGTACTTTTCTTGGCTTAATCATCTGTCGCTTTTATTAATTTTTATTAAAGAAGACGATCCCCCTCGTACAACTCCCCTTCTTTCGTACTTCCATAGCGAGGGCTTCGTCCCGGCAGACTTGATGTCTTAGGTAGCATGGCAAGGTTTATTGGCCAGTCGCCACCCTGTGGAAGGATCACGTGCCCCGTGACGCATTCTGACAAAAAAGTGTTCCACACTGGCCACCTGGGCTTGCAGTGACGCTAGCTAACATTCCCAGGTGATAACCGCACATAAATTCCAAGCAGAAAAGTGGGCGGGGGCGCACCCTCCGTTGTAGCTCAAATGGTAGAGCGTCAGACGCGTAATTCGAAGGTTGTGGGCAAAGGTCGGCAAACTTACTCATGAATCGGCACGCTCAGGCTCACTCAGACTCAGATCGCGGCTTCAGTATGAGAACTCGCTACGCTCCACGGATCCGGCAAGGCAGAAAATCGCCGCCAGCCGGGCTGCCGACGTCATGGACTTAATAGGCATGAACGTTTGAGTGTAGTGGGGTCGCGCGGGGACCCAGGGGGCCTGGGAGGTCCCGAATTTCCTCGAAATAAAGTTTTTTCGACTCGACTCGACTCTGCGTGAACCCGAGTGAATAATAGTTCGGTGAACTTGAGTCCGAGTGAGCTCGGCCGAGAAAAAAATCGCCAGGCCTGCGCGGAACACGCAGCACAGTCACAGCGAAACCTGGAACAACGTCCTTTCCAGAATCCGTTGTAGGCTCTCTTGGGGCAAAAAAAAATCGCGCGCATCTCCCCGTAATGGAACCCTGAGAGTAAGCGAAGCACTCCGGATCGTTCTTACCGTAAATCATCCGTGACATTGCCCACTCGCGCATGCAAATGAGTGACAACGCGTGTGTACAGTACATACAATGTGTTTTTGCCGTTGTTGTCGGCGTTGCCGCTTTGCCTTTCGCGGGCGAGTGCGCGTTCACGATCGTTTTCATCCATGGCATAAAGAGAATTTGTGGTCTGGAACGCGCTTATTTTTTCTCGTCATCAGCGTCATCGTCATCGTCATGACGTATAGTGGGTGCATTGCATGTGCTGTGCCGTGATGGCAGAAATAGAATGCGTGGTCGGGAACGCGCTTATTCTTCATCATCATCAGCCACAGCACAAAGTGCACATAATACTTTGCAGATGTGCACCGGGTACCTCGCTTATCAGCAGAATGACGAATAGCATAGTGGCATAGTGGGGCTTCCCTACTTCATGAATGTTACGGTGGGCGAATAACAGCCACCACAGGTGGTATCTGTCTCCCAGGTTGACACCATTGCTTGATCTTGAAAAGTGACGTTGAGGACACGGAACCTTACCCCCCTGTTAGAGGTGCTTATGCTTGATTGATGATGATAGGAAGAGTGGTCGCCGTTCTTAGAAATTTTTTTCTGGCTTCATTTTTTTATAATTTCGCGCGATAGCGGTTACGGACACCGGCGGCGGTGGTGGCGAACAACTTCCCCACTGTCACTGCCGTTGTGATCTCACAACAGCTTTCGCTGTAAAATTTCAGTGAATCTGAGTGGAGTGAGTACGGTTGAGAAAAATTTTGGTGAGTCTGAGTCCGAGCGAGTTCTAAGCGCAAAGTAGCCTTACATTAAAAGAGGTATACAAAGCTACATATGGCTTGTATCCACATATAGGGCTCATCAATTTATGGCCATATAAAAAAATTAGGCACATGAAGCCCTATGTGGCAGTATCAGGAATTGGTCATATAGGCCTAATTCTTGATATAGCCATATATGGCACTTGGGTATAGATTCATATATGACATTTCTCTAAGGAATGGTAAAAAATGTCACCTATATACAACTGCGACCACCAGGAAAACTAACTTTTCCAAGAGAATAATTCAGATAAGGTAATGTTCAATACAAACCAATAGTTTAAGAGCTCCATTAAAACAGAACTGAGTTCTTTGATGCGAAACGATGCTAGTACCTTCTACGTCAGACATAACGAATGCTGACAACTTCCATAATCTTGTTTCGGGTGATATCATAAAATGCTTCGTTTATTGGTGGCTCTATATCTGTCCACTCAGTTGTTTTTTAGGTTATTGAATTTTTGTAGCCTCATCTTTCTTTTAGGCAGTTTGACTTTTGTAAGTAAAATAAATGAAATTGTTTGACGGCAACGATCAGCCTTCATTAAACCTGAAGGACACTAAAATCTCAAGTTGAATAAGCAACTCGTCTCTCGATGGGAGCTTTCGAGCTCTCTGTACGAATTTTTTCGACCCATAAAGCTATCTGCGGGTATCCGTTTGTCATAAAAAATACTTCAACTGGGAACGTCGCCAGAGCCAATGTCTTCACAAGCAAATTTATCTTCGTCAAGTCAGCAACTGTCGAAGGCGTCACTTGCCGCCTTTGCAGGGTCGGTCGTAACAATGTTTAATTCACTTCATTTCGCGTGCCCGCAATGTGAGTAGTTTGATGGGGTAGATGGAACTGGACTTCCACGGAATTGCACAATGTGGATAGCAGTCACTAAAGCGTCCTACATAACAATCAATGTACTTTTTTATGAGCAAATGTGCTTGTATTGAATTATGCGGCCACACATTTCTTTTAGGGGCGAAGCTTCTTAGGGTGTGGGTCGGTCCCTCCTCTGTAGTAGTAGTAGTATGTAGCCAGCTCTAGTTAGTTTTAAGAATTGCTCACTAGATAGCGTTGTGTGTATATGTCCTTGGAAATATTATCACTAGATGGCGTTAGTGGTTTTCGTACAGTTGACGATTAAAGAGGATAGATGGTGCTGTCATAATTGGGATCGTCGGGGCGACGCGGTACTCGGAGTCGAGCACCGGAGGTGGACTTCATCGTGATCAACGGTGAGGTGAACTTCACCAGAGAGGAGGTAGTCAGCTCCACAGTGCTCTCGTGTGAGTCGCATGCAAAACCAGGGCAGCCAGTATCTGCGGAGCATGCGGCGGCTCCGGTACTCACGGCGGCACAACCCATAGCCAAGGACGCGTGGCTTTCACAACTCACAGCAGCGTTCTGTGGCGATGCATGCGGAGGCGAGGCATTGCGTCGAGCACTGGTGTGGACTTCGGCGTCTGAGTAGGTGGCATCGTCTTCCTCTGTCGTGGAACGCGAACTGGCGTTGTCGCTGAGGCTGGGAGCGCCCGGAACACAAGTCGGCGACGCTCGTGCCCAGCTCACGATCGAACACCCAGGATCATGCAAAGACGTGACACGTGTTGCCACGTCTTTGCATGATCGAGTGGGCAATGTACGAGGACATTCACGGTTACCCGAATGATCCCTCCGAACTTCGCCCACCATCATTCACTTCGTGAATGATGGTGGAGAGAATGAGCGGCAAATCATCGCAACATATTTTAGAGATCAATTCTTTGCAGACCATTTATTGTCATGTGCCGCTTCTTGTAGAAACGTTTCTCGCCGTACTTCTTCACGTAAAATTTTCGCAACTCCATAAACGCCGTCTTGTCTGAACTAAAAATAAAAGTCAGTAAGCTTCAATGTCATCGCAGAATTCCTTGTCAAACAGCGAGACGCCTTCTCCGCACAATTTTTCGTGCATTCTCTTGCATTTTTCGGGGTAGGAGTACCTGTGCTCGTAGGCCACCCACAGAGTGCATTCTGAAAAGCATACAAATATAGCTGAGTTGTATTTTCATCTCTTTCACATGCACAGTGAACCCCTAATCGGTATTTCAATTCCTGTTAACATGACTCTTGTTTTCGAAATTCAGATCACTTCATAATTGCCACAACAGACGAAAAGTGGGGTGGGAAACAAAACTTACAATGCGATTATAACTGTCAATAATCGGGAAAGCAAGTGCTAGCATTGTAGTTCCAGCAAGGACTGCAACGACCCAGTGGTCGCTCAATTTGATAAAAGAAGGCATTAATTTTAACGTCCCCGAGAAACACTGAGCCTATGAAAGACGTCTGGTAGGAGATATTTCTGCTTCTAATGTTTCTTTTGCCTTGCTCCTAGTTTTAGTACAGAGAACATATATGTATATAGCTTGAAATCAAATGCATATTTCATGAACGAGTACAGGCTGATTTTTTTTTTAAAGAATAAACATTTTTAGAAAAGTCCTGTGACAGCAAGGCTCCCCTCGTTTTCTCATACGAACTCTACGTCGAGGCGGAAAAGCTATGCCTTAAATGTAATGGCGCTGTTGCTTCTAAAATAACAAAAACTCGCTAATTAACACATTATTTATTATTGACGTGAGGGATTCTCTTTACGTTAGAAAGTTTTGGTGCATGGCTATTTATGGTATATCAATTTTTTTTATAAATGACGAAAGTAGCATGTACTTCTATAGATACTTATTCCCCTTCTCCACCACACTACAGATGCTGAAAAACAGCATTTTTCTTTTCTCCTCAACTGCAGGTCTCTTAACGCTGCTGCAGGGGGAGCTTGCAATGCAGAACAAGCGCGCGATGCTGGACGTCCTCCGGAGCTAAGATCGCATCACACGCCTTTCAATCTACTTCTCATGCTGGTCTTATTTAACAATTTCAAACTGCAAGCGCGCTTCCTGGTGCCGGGCATCATTTGTGGTGTTTTTTGGAGTTATACAGCGCAGTGTTTCCGCGTTATTTGGATAACTGCCAAAGGACATTCTGAGTGGACATTTTATGAAAGTTTACCACAGCAGAAAATGATCCCAGGAAACTTCATTCATGCAACATGATTGTACACTCACATCAGCTGTAGAGATCACACACAAGAGAGAGAGAATAAGGGTAGAAGAATGGCAGGGAGGTTAACCTGGGCTGAGCCCGGTAGGCTACCCTGAACGGGGGGAAGGGGGGAGGGGGGAAGACAATTTACAGAGGAGGAGAGAAAAGACACTGAGCCGACGCAACAGTTCCACGTTTGACATCACACAGAAACAATGTTAAGAACTTACGATGTCCAAGACTCTCTATTATAGAAATACCGCAGTTTTCGTAATCAGAATAGATGATGCTACCTTCTGCTCGAGTACTGGGATCTGGATGTTGAAAAACAAGAAAATGCATGTGTAAAAGCATCGTTCATTGCGCTTTGGTTGTCTGTGTGTTGTTATGCTTTTTGCGTACACAGCACGTAATGAGTTAAGTTAGGTACAGTACATCATTGAAGACGGGTCAACGTACTTATAAAAATATAAGCTACTGTATAAAATCTACATCGTTGAATGACCAGTTACGCCTCCAGCTGTTTTCAGCTAGAGACGTGAGCCGTACATCTGCACGTTATGCAGATGGCCGCAAGAGACGCACCACGGAGAAGCAAAAAGCCGGCAGATCCCACGCACTGTGGGAATCCATGTAATGCGAAGCAGCCAGGAAGGAGCAGATCAAGCTTTACATAATTGCATGTCATGTTTTACATGTTAGGACCTATCGTTTATGTTCGTCATACAGTCACGTCGCGCAATACCAATTTTGGTATATATCCAGCTAGCGAACTGGACACAAGCGCACCATGAGCGTGGTATGTAAATGGCGTTGTAGATGACATGCATGCCAAGATTTTCATGTTACCACCTGCCACTTATCTTCATTATACAGTCATGCACTCAATACCAAATATGGTTTATATCAAGTTAACGAAACGGCCGCGAGCACGCCATGAGCGTGGCATGCAAGTCATGTCGCACATGAAAAGTCATGGGTTCCATATTACCAGTTGTCATACAGTCATGTCACTCAATACCAAATTAGGTGTATATCAAGCTAACGAAACGGCCGCGAGCGCTCCATGAGCGTGGCATGCAAGTCATGTCGCACATGACAAGTCATGATTTTCATATTGCCACTAGTCATTTATGTTCGTCATACAGTCACGTCACTCAATACCAAGTTTGGTGTATATCAAGCTAACCAAACGGCCGCGAGCGCGCCATGAGCGTGGCATGTAAATCATACTTTTCATGACAAGTTAGTCATGATTTTCATGATATGAACAGCCATTTATGTTCGTCATACGGTCATGTTATGTCATACCAAATTTGGTATAAATCCCATTAACGATACTGCCAGGAGAGCACAAAGTCGTAGGCGGATAGATAGATAGATAGATAGATAGATAGATAGATAGATAGATAGATAGATAGATAGATAGATAGATAGATAGATAGATAGATAGATAGATAGATAGATAGATAGATAGATAGATAGATAGATAGATAGATAGATAGATAGATAGATAGATAGATAGATAGATAGATAGATAGATAGATAGATAGATAGATAGATAGATAGATAGATACGCTCAAACTCGCCGGAGTTCGCTAAGAAATGCTTCGCATTTAATAGAGAAGACGAGAAATTGCGCAGGGTGGCGCGAGGCTCTCGTACATATGTCCAGGGCTCAATCCGCTGGACGTTTAAGGAAATGGCTAGGCCTGGCTGGTGCGACCGCGTTGGCCTGTCTCAATTTGGCCCGTTATGCGGAGACGTGGCCGTCTCTCACACTGACGCCGACAGGCAGGGGCCCCGGCCTCGTTCCCGGAAGGACCACTTTCGTGGGAGAGGTCACATCGCCCCGCTAATACCGCGAATTGTGGGTAACCGTAGGCAACACTTCGTCTAGCAGAACTGGCGGTAAAGAACAGCTCGGGCATCCAGGCGTGCCCAGGGGTGCCGCTTCTTTTCAGAGTAGCCGTGCCTTTCAGCAAAGTGCAGCATCAGTTAAGGGCTTCGAATGCCGCCACATTTGTTGACAATCCCAGTTGCTCGCTGCAGCTGCGAACTTCCCACGAGGCAAGGTGAGTGACGAGCCGATGGCATCCGGCATGTTCTCCGGCGACGCTGGAGGATTTCTCTACGCTGCTCCCGGCACCGCACGCACGGATGACTATACGGACGTGCAGAACAAGATCCAGAATAGAAAGTCACCGGCATGAAGCTAAAGCACAAGGCTGCCCGGGATGGAAATGTCAGTGGCGAAAATACCAAAAGTTACACAAAGGACAATGCAGGAATACGAAGGGAGCGAAGGGAGGCGAGGAGCATAAAGAACAAAAAAAAGCGAGGGGGGTAGTGATGAAAACAACGACGAATGTTTCGACGGAACCAGGATGGCAGAAGAAGAAGAAAAAATTAACACCATCTTCCCAAAGGGAACCCTGATGGGATGCGAAGCAGCAGCGTTGCGCACGGGTGGCGTCACGGGTTGAACGGCGCTAACGCGCCAGCTCCGGTCCAGCGCCCGTGTCCACTCTGAAGAAACGACAAGACCTACGCCAACCATCGCTTCAAACGAATCTTCCAGCGCTCACCGCAGCAACTGCGTTAGCGCCGTTCAACCCGTGACGCCACCCGTGCGCAACGCTGCTGCTTCGCATCCATAGGTCGGCAGAACTTGTGGAGCTCACTCAGACTCACTCATGAAATGTAATTTGCGCTCAGGGCTCACTCAGACTCAGACTCAGCAAAATCTTACGGAGTCGGACTCACTCGGACTCACACTCACGAAAATTTTCTTGAACCTGACTCACTCGGACTCAAATTCACCACAACATTGCTCTCCTGGACTCACTCAGACTCAGACTCACGGCTCGATGTGAGTCTCAGTGAGTCCGAGTGAGTCGACTCACGAGTCCGTTAGCCTAAAATTAGCTTCTTCGACCATGGTGTCAATGCATATTAACACCAATATCTCACGTAATCGGTGCTCTTCTTGGCGCCTTTTGATATTGTGCCTTCAATACGAGTTATGAGTGCTCGCAAACCAGTAAAGTTATTTTCATGGAAAGAGATGACAAATATGATATATTTACCAAGAACTTCCCTGGAAGAGTTGGTGCGCAGGGGGGTGGTCCAGGCACCCCCCTACGTAATTCGCGCCTCTGATCAATAAATATTGAAATGACGTATGAACGATACGGCTTTGGAATACGTGTGAGTAGACGTGAATAAAAACGTGAATCCTAGCAAGGCTGATAGTAGTGCTGAAGATCAGTAGATAGGACCACAGGTAGGCAAAAGAAGGTGGAACTCACTCATACTCACTCAATAAATATATCTTGCGCCTTGGACTCACTCGGACTCAGACTCACCAAAATTTTCCTCAGCCGAACTCACTCGGACTCACATTCACGAAAAAGTTCTTCCACCGGACTCGCTCGGACTCAAACTCACCAAAATATTACTCACCCGGATTCACTCAGACTCAGACTCACGGCTCGATCTGAGTCTGAGTGAGTCCGAATGAGTCGACTCATGAGTGAGTTTGCCGACCTCTGTTCGCATCCCATCAGGGTTCCCTTTGGGAAGATGGCGTTAATTTTTTGCGCGTGAACCGACGAGTCGGCGGTGTAGCGAGCGGCGGTAGCGGCAGGCGTTGCGGGCGAACGTACGAGGCGGCAGCTGCGGGCGCTGCGGCGAGCGCGCGGCAGGCGAGGGAGAGAGTGGCGTCAGCGCGCACTGCGGATTGAACTTCGCCCTAAGACGCTTCGCATCTAAAACAAGAGATGACGAATGAACCGCTATCGCTAACCACATTTTTGACATGACAGAAGGCGAGAAAGGCGAGCGGTCCGTAAAAGACGTGTCGGTCGACAGCGAACAATACGTTGGCGAAGAGCAGTACGGAACGGAAAGCGACGGCACTCATAAAGACAATGCATGAGTAACTGAGGCCTTGACGACGAGCTAATCACCGTCTTTGCGGCGTTGTTTGTAGGTGGAGCCTCATAGGAGGCGGAAGAATGGCTACGGGGGTGGTAGGGCGTCGGGCGTTATCTGCACTCTTCCGTACACTCCCCATCTAGAGATTGGCGGCCTTCTTGCGGTGGCATTAGGTGAGTTGGCGGCTGCCCATCACCGGCGACCTGTTCTACGCACTTTCCTGTGCGAAGTGGAGGTCGGCGACCAAGAAGGCGTCTGATCCCTGGTATAGCTTAACATCGGCAGGATATAGACATCAGACTCGGCCCAAGCGGAACTCCGGCAAACACCGCCACCGGCGCCCTTATCACAGCCCTAGCGTTAACTGGGCAGTGCAAGGAAAGTCATCAGCAAGCTTTGGTGTCGAGGCATGGTTTCCTTAAAATCAAAGACCTGGAAAGCTTCTTTCACCACTCCACGCTTCAGAAAAGTAGGAAGCTCATCAAAGTCAACTGTGGGTACAATGAAAAAAGTCACAGTTTCACCGCAAGGGTGAAGCAATGAATGCGATAGCAACAAATTGTAATGCTATACGAAGTGAGGCTGGCAGCCAAGTCTTTTGGATCCGATCTCACGCAACTCTAGAAAACGCTTGTTTAAGAGAATTCTCTTCGCGTTGAGAGCGCAGCACGTAGAAGGGTACACCGGCCCCCCGCTGTCGGCCGCCGAGAAGGGGAGATAACGCGCGCGCCCGCGACGACCGGGGTCGTAAAATCGAAGGTCGCTCGAGGGGACCCCCCACCCCCCCCCCCTCGTGTCTTTTCACGCTCGCGAACGACGGGCGGGGCCGGTTGAACAGTTGGGGGGGATCTTATCGCATGCGCCTCGGAGCGACGGAGATGCCGGCTCGTTTGATCGCCGCTTCAGCCGCGTTCACCGCTCCCGCTCGCCCGCTATTACCCGCTGGTAGAACGTACGATGCGCAGGGGGGTTCTTATCAATTTGGACTTCATACGCGACATGACGGCGACGGCGACGGCAACGGCGACGGCAACGGCGACGGCAAAAACCCGTCGAGACTGTCCATATAATTGCTATCGCAATAAAAGTAGTTTCAGTGATTTCGGCGCGCTGCAACTCGCACGTAGACACAACCGAGCATCGCATGACATCTAGTTCGAAGCAAGCCCTCCGACATCTGTTCTGGATCGCGTAAATGCGTTTAAATATGGGTCCATACATAACCTCAACGCGGGGAAGTACATACCCTATCAATTTAGCTAGCTATGTATCTTGCGATCAGAGGCACAAAACTCGTTTTCTCATGGACGATTGGCCCCGTCGCTTTTCGCCTTTTTGGTATCATTCTCCCTTCGGCTCTCACTTTCTGTGCGTTGGACTGTTTTGTTACGCATCCTCAAATGTTCTGCTGACGATTGTCTTCCGCTGGTATTTATTGCAAATGGGGATACGTGCGTGTCCGCTTTCCCGGGGTGCAACCGAAGGCAAAACAAGCCTGAAGGTGACCACGGCCATTATTTTGCGATTCCCTTGTATGAAACACGTTTGGGAATTTTCGGAAGCACGTTTGGGAAACATTCAGCCTTCAAAATGTAAGTGCGCGATGCTGTGTGGTGACCACGAATTCATATTCTGGGATGTTGTGGTGTGCGTGATGTTTGCTACGAGGCTTCAGTTTGCCTCTAGCTCCTCAGTTCGTGTTACAGAGAGCGCACCAAGATCAGAGATTCTGCTGCGCTTGATAGTCAAGGTTACCACGGTTCTCAATCGAGGCTATGCAAAAAAAATAACAGCACGGCCACATATTCAAACTTTCTAACGTGACCAGCTGCGGAGAATGCTAGTAATTCGCATACCCAACACGTTCAACGGCTAGTAGCTGGTGTTCTCGCCTTTCTGCTGCGAACGACAGCTACAGAAATCGGTAAAACTGAACCTTGTTATTCAGTATTTTACACCTTTGGCAACTCGCAAGGCAACAACGCGTCAATTGCCGTGTTTCGTCGAAGTGCGTGGAGCTGTCGCGTTTGGTTTTGTTTTCACCATCGTTCTGATGAGTGATACAACAAGCGTTTTCGTGGTGGTTCGGTTGCGCGTTTGACTAGCGGAAAGAAATTCATAGTTTTCTTTCTGAGTGCTAAATGCGAAAAACACGCAATATAACGGTAAATCATTTCGCGATTGGTAGCTGCACCTTGGTTCCGTTGCAAATGTGCAAGGCAGTCGGATTTTTCACTACCCGACAGGTGGTGCTGCGCATTTTGCGAAACTCCAGCGTCTGACGTCCATCGTAAAGAAATCTGTGAAGGTTTAGGGCCGGCAGGTGCCCGGAAGACCTCGAACTCTAGCTGCACTACCTGGTCTGCTGCATCTCACTACATACTCGCTTGATCCACCAGCTGCCTAGATCTCACCGCAGGCGGGGGCCGCCACCGCAACAGGCTGCCGCGGGCCAGAAGCATCGCCTCCCTGCATACGATTATGAGGAGGAGTAGGAAGATGTAGGTTGCTGGGGCTTCTAGCTTTCAAGGGAGAGGTGTACTATGCGGAAGGCCGCAAGGGGGACGCCGTGGAGGTGAAATACCTGGGGAAGACGGCGAGGTACACTGGTAGCGCGATGTTCTTGCTGAGGGTCGGTGCTCAAGGCTGACGTTGACGCGCCCTTCTGGGCATGGCAGCCTCGGGCACCTTGGACTGTGACCGTGGGCCGGAATTGTGGAGACGTGGCTATCTCCCACAACGTTTATCGTACATCTAAACACAGGCCAAGTGTTTAGCCTGGCCCGGCAGTTGTAGCTAGATTATAGTTGTTATCGTGAAACTCCATCGTAGAAGAGTTCACCTCTCGCATAAAACATTATCTACTATGTCACGCGTGGTCACAGAAGTCATTTCGAAACTAAACAAGCGTGGACACTACAGTACTGACCTATATTGCTTACATAGAACATGGCAATCTTTTAACGAGAGCACGAAATATTAATTATACAACAATTTAATACGTATTTGAAGAGTTTATTCGCTTTTTTAGAACCTAGAGCACTGGGGTGAACAGGAAACGCTCACTTTTTTTTTTTTGTTGTTGTTGCGGATGTCTTAAAGCTGTAAGGCAGGGGAGGCAATAGAGTTTCACAAAAAGCACCCGTCATACCTGAGTCGACCGTTGTAATAATTATGTCTGGGGTGTCACCTCCAGTGTATTTCACCACGGCATGTTTCCTGCAGGCACGAAACAGTATTGTTTACCGATTGCGAATTACCTCTAAATCAGTCATTACCTAACGACCCCCCTAGCTCCGGAGAATCTCGAGGAGCTTACCAAGCTGTTGTATTGATTCAAATACTGCATTAATGCTTTTACTGAATCACGGCCTATAATAGATGACACAGTGGTAGAAGCTTTCTAATGTAATTAACAACCAACCAAAACGGCTTCATAGCACTCCTTTAGAACGCTGTATGGTACCAGCCGATAGTTACGAATAAATACCGTAAATTTGCCTCGGCCACAAATCAATTATTAAAGCGTTCCGTCACAAAACTTCCATTCGCGCCACTGTTAAGGCATACCTAGTGGCCAAAGTTGATGAAAGAAGTCAGATGCAAACATACAGAATTAAAGTGTGGGATTAGGCTAGTTGGGTATTCCATTATTAAACTGCTCAGCGCAAAATTTAGACACGTTAGACATAGAAAAGGACGAAGGATCTGCGCTGGTCGTCATCTTTTCTATGTGTAATGTGTCTAAATTTTGCGCTGAGCAGTTTAACCAAACATACATTCTGCAAAGAGTATGAAGTGTCCTAGGAATGCTAGGTGTGTTGAAGAATCGCATCTCCTTCTTAGGTGAGTCCTTCTGTGTTAGAGCTGGGCATTAACGACTTTTCAATGTGTACATAAACAAAATACTTCAAATGTTGCAGCGCACTGAGGCCTTGTTTGAGATACTGCAGGAATTAATTTCTTTCGGGCACACCAACCGATAGATTCCTGGAATAGATGAATGCTGAATGCGCATTCACGACATTATTGAAGCCACCAACATCGTGTAGTTTTGGTTGTGACGGCGCACTCGTAGGCATGCACTGATGGAGTGACGGTCTCAGGGGACGTACTGAGTTATGTTGCCAAAGGATGCAACCGCTGTGGACCCACCAACCCTCAATTAGCTTGGTCATGTAGAGGAGCTAGTGTTTTTCCTTCTGAGACGGATATGTACTACCTCGCTCGTACGCGCAATACAACGTGAGAAGCGGTTCCAAAAAGTTAATCTGCGATTCACGTGCCATAGGCCAAATCATTATGCATATAGAATTTGTCTTTCATGGACCTGGCTTTGCGTTTCCTTTCACATACACACCTTTGAGGTAGTGAAAGGGGTACACCCTCCACAGAAATTCACAGGACACGGGCGCCACCGTAATTGTGAGTTTCTGCGCTTTCAATGCCTAAGCCCTTTTCATTTAATGAATAACTTTGCGCATTACGAACACAGCTCCAGGAGGCAACGTCATTTGGGGCTATACTCTCAGAATTAAGACGAAAACATCTATTTGGCAAATCTGGAGGTCCATTAACACTTGTGTTTAAGTTTATACAGAACATTGTTCCATGCGCAACGGTGGATGTATTCCGAATTAAGATAAAATCATTGCTATGAAGTTATCAAAAGTAAGAACAGTCATTAATTGGGAAGTCGCTCTATTAGAGTAGGGAAATCGAAGCGCAATTTTTTTTCTCATAACTGGAACATGAGTGGAAAGATTTTTCCACACGTGCTTCTTTTTTCCTAATTTCATGTAACCGACATGTTAGCCGTGTAACCATTGCGTTGCGTGTGTTTCACCAGGGATGTCGAACATTCCCTACTCTTTTATATTTTCTGATAAGCTTGAGCACACAACGTGAACACTGCAGTTTATTTAGGAGCTAGGGCTACCACCAATGGATAAGGCTGGAATCCTTGATGGCACATGTATAAATGCCGACGCGCCTTACCACTGGTCAAAGTACCAACAGCCAAAGCCTGTGACTGACGCTATCAATGTACAGTGTGTTGCTTGTGCTTTCATTTTTTTCTTTCCTAGGCGCAAGTTCGCCGTATACATAGTTTCGTCTTCAACAGCCTCAGTGCTTCTTTTTTTACCTTCACGATCATGTGGCACGAATACCATGAGAGCAGCGAACAATGGATGTTATGCCGAAGTTCGAAAGCAATGCCGCTAGGGCCTCTTCTGTGCACGACACACGTCCTTCATCTAAACTACATGTATACTCCCAGGTCTCGAGAAACCCAAAAACCTCACCTTGGATTTCCCTTGCCTGCGTTCAGCGACCACACGTAGTTGGCGGACGGGGCCTCCGAGTCATATTCTGTGCGGTTAGCCCTTAAGCACTTAAACATAGGGTCACGATTCACGTCTCTCACTCCTGCGGCGTCCGCAAACTGGCCTAGCACCTGCAAATCAAGAGTGATAAATCCATAGTAAACCATAACATCCGGCAGGCTACAGAAACAGCAATTTTATTTTCGTTCACAATTACAACCACCATGTCCTTTCGAAAACATTGTATGCTTCTGTGCTAGAATGACACCTTGAAAAAAAATACCGTTAGCGTCCACTGCCTGAACAATATGACGGCAGAAATGATAGCAGTGGTCGTAAGAATACAAGCAAGGTAGGCTAATACAAAAGTAAATAATACTGTACCCACACAGTATCATTTACTGTATGTAAAATTAGTTTCAAGCAAGTTATTTTTCGTGTTTGTAATCAATGCAAGCCGTTTTAAACAAAAACTTATAAATGTTGACATCACAACTATTCAATTTCGTTTTCTCGTGCACTTCATCCAGAACAGCAAGCTCAAACGGAAAAAACTGACAGAAACCACAATCCCCTGCACAGACTCTCTTAACTTGTAACCGAAACTGTCCAACAGTAAGTGTTCCTCAGTCTACCTCGTTAGAGGATGAGAATTCTTATTATTATAGACCACCGCAGTGTCAAGAAATATGGATAAATTAACTTCATTTCAAGTTTCGCTTCCTCACGACTTCGGTCAGGTTTTCACGTCCCCCTGCACCGTCAATACAAATGTTATCCGCTGCTATGCCCCCCCTACCTTTATGTTGAAGGGTTACGTCCAAGTCTGCCAACATTTGGATCGCCTAAGCAACTGTCCAGACAATACCGAACAAGCAATACCACCGGAGTCAGTGCAGTACGCCAAGGAAAAAATGCTGCCTAGAGGCACATTATCTCGCTATTACCTCGATAAAATTAGCAAGACGTTTTTTTTTTACTACGGGCAGCGAACACATATTTCATCTTTTCGTTATAGACTCCGGATCTCTAAAAGTAATTGCCAACGCGAGCAGCCCACAGCCACGACTAAGTTTCGCTAGTTCTTCCAAGAACAAATGCTTTATAGAATCACGCACACAAACCGCTGAGAAAGCTTCAACAAGCCAGTAGGACCGTCCAAATCTTCAATTAAGGAAAGCATCATCACCGAAACTTTCAAACTGGCAGCGACGCAACTTGCTGAGGTAGTGCTAAGATATCGGACCTCAGATACCTTCCAAATCATGATCATGGAGTGAACTTAGCCACTCATCCAAGTTAAAAGAGTCATTGGCTTGAGTAGAAATCTCTCCTACAGCCTTTTTAAGGTCTTCTCATAATGCCTACCCTGGTAGGTGCGACAGACACGTGAACGCTTACACATTACCTGCATTCCTTCCTTTGACTCACTCCCTCACAATGAACTGCCTCCCTCCTGCTCTCTGCGGTCCCCGACCATGAAATGACGCTCGCAACCAATCCAATATTTACGTTTCTTTTCTTCGTTGTTTGTGTATGGGTGGAGTGCCATTCAAATCGCAATTCTAAGGTGGTCCTTGGACTCCTGGAGCAGCGCAACGTGTGAGGACGGTGGTGGTAGGACTATTAAAGCGACAAAGGGTGCTAATATTTATGTGATTGCTTGTGCTTCATTTGTTTTTCTCTTTTTTCTCTCTATCTTCATCGTTCCGCCTATTTTTCCCCCCTTTTTAAATGTTTTCGCAACAACCTTGTTTATTTATTCTGACCGTGGATGTTCACTGTTTCTTACTGTTTTAGTTAGTTCATACATTATGTATATCATGTGCTTCCGTTTTACCGCTGTGAAGCTGCCCAGTGTAGGAGGTGGCCAGTTTTCCCTCAAGCTGCTTAATGCAGCTTTTTTGCTGGTCATCCTCGCAACCTTGTTGTTGTTAATAAATTCAATTCAATTCAATTCAATAATAATTTCTGCCCAATAATTTCCGTCAAGCAATGCTGGATAAGTGGAGTGACCCGAAGACCTACAAGGCCTCAAATGGGACATCAGGCGAACTGTGGCACGACAGAAAACTGAGGAACAAATAGCAAACAAGCACGACAGAAAACTGAGGAACACGCCGCAGGCTATGAAGTGGGAAAAATGATAGGCGTAACATTGAGAGATCGGAAAACAGCATAATGAGCCAAAAAAGAAACAGAGGCAGCCGACGTTCTCGCGAAAAATATCGAAATGGGTAACCACGTGTTGCGTTGGACAGACAACCGTACTGTCTTGTCAGATCATCGAAACGGATACCAAGGGATAGTAAATGTAGCCGAAGCAGGCAATAAGTTTGACTTAGTGATAAAGCTAAGAATCAGGCACGGAAAAACTGAATGAGCTCACAAGGCGGGGTAAATAAGAACAATTGCAGATGCCTACGTACTGCAGTGGACGTTTATAGGCTGTGGACAACGATAGGCACACATTTACCCCGGCACCAAAAACTGTTGCGAGCGTTCCACTCTCTTCAATCCTCCATCTCCCCTTGAAGTTCTGCCTTCAGTGCGCGAATTTCAGAGCAGTTCATTGAGTGACCCAGTGAAACTCCGCCCAACAACCTGGTCCTTCAGGTGACTCGTTAAGGCACATTACCTGACGACATACAAGCCCCCCTTGTTTCTTATCCCAACTCTCTACCAAGCCCTCGTCCATTATACAGCTGAAGCTAGTGCACATATACGCCCACATATCTGTTTCTGGTGCACGACCTTTCCGACTGGATGAAATTTGCCTTCAGGAGGTTCGAGAGTCGATAGCTCTGACACGTACTGTCTTCTCTTGCTATGTCTTGCGTGTGACCACTTTCAAAAGTGTCGCCGGTGCCGGGAGGTTGTGTTCATTCTATTCCATTTGTTGGTATTCTTTGCACGAAGAAAATTTCCTGCATGATCCTCAGAGAGGCAAAACTGAAGGCGAATCGTCTAGATGACTTTCTCGACTGGGTGCCGTACAATCTCTTTGCCAGTTTTCAGCTGCATCTCGATTCCAACCAGATATTTGGTGTCATTATCTGAACTCACATTATGTCTAACGGGAAAAACTCTATACACATGCTGCTATCCTGCAAGGACGGAGGGAGCAGATTATTCCTGAATAGTACGCACAAATTCATCAGTGGTCACCAGTGTCATTTATCTACGAAAGCAAGTCCTCTAGTAATGTAAATTCAAGTCACCCATGACGCAGTGCAGCATGCACCTCTAAGCTGCCTACACTCAAGCAATTTGACATGTTGACTGATTCTTTAGCGGCTATCCTGGAACTCACGAACGTTCACAAGGCGATGGAAATCTGGGAGGCGATACACATCATGAACCGTAATATAGTCACTTGAGTAAGGGCACACTGGATTCAAGGCCATGCTGCAAACCCTCACAATATTGCTGCCGACCAGCAGGCGCACTGCCCTCCTAATACAGATCTTCCATCTATTTCCTTTCCATCTCAACCCCTAAACTGACTTCATGGCAGTAAAAATGTTCTCCGGCAGGATACATGTGCTCTTATCCCACCGTGCGTCTGTTCCTTCCCCTTCACTTTTCTAGAGTGGAGGAAGTCGTGCGTAGGAGGCTTCGGGCAAAGGTGGCCCTTTCACCGGCTGTTATCTGAACGTGGGACAGGTCTCATATACCAGTGAGTGCTACGTGTCCATACTGTTCCGTTTCAGTGATGCAAGCAGGTGCATACCATCTTATATGGACATGCCAAGGGTTACAGTCGGAACGCTCCCCTCACAAGCCGGCCATTGCTACAGTGACACAAGCAATAATGACCGCTGGAATAATGAGAACAGATAACACAAGACACTGCTTCACTTCACGGCTCAGATTTAATATACATATAGACAAAATATTATGACTTAGGGGAGGTCTATGTCAAATAAAAAAAGAAAGGCAATTCAAAAGGGCTCTTGAATAAAATAATTTTAAAGATTATTGGTGAAACTCTGACAACTTTGTACTGCGCAAGAGCGCTTTACACACGCAGCACATATTTCACTTCGGCTACGTCGCAAAGGTTTTGAACCCGTGATGTCCGCTGAAAATCTACCTGTCTAACGTACCTTGAAAGCATCGACGACTCCCGACTGAGGTGGATTTTCACTGGCAACAGCGAATACAGGCACCACCGTAATGCAAATACTGAAAGCACTCAATGCCTGAAAAAGACTCGTTCCACCCATCGCATCGAAAGGGAATATCATATTCGCTTGACTGCCACACTCTACTCTTGGAAATTTGACAGTGTAACACTCTCAAGCAGCGCATCAAGTGGCGGATGTCGTTTTACTCAGCGGGCATATATAACTACAAGCTATAGGCGGGCTCATTGACCCCAACTTGGTATTCGTTAGCAGTCTCGCTTCTAGTCGGGATGTGTACCCAACCAGCACAGAATGCAGGTGTCCTGACTAACAGGAAAAAGGCTTTAGAACTGACAGGCGCAGTGCTTCTTTTGACATATTAGTCTCGCGCAGTGTACTGCACAAAAATGGGTTATTATGAAAAGCTTGCAGTCGGATGTGCCAGTTCTGTGGCCTATTCTGAAGCATGTCAGGTCATTTAACTGAGGTATAAGTGTTTACGCAGTAATAATAAAATAACTCGCTTTATGTTTTTTGCATTCAATATCGGTATATGCTATCATCCTTACCATTTCTTGTCTTTTTTTGTCTATTCCATCTACGCCACTTTGACATTGGACCGTTTCGAAGAATATAATGTTCTTTCACAAACGTTTTTAGCCCCACCTTGTTTCAATCTCAGTATCGATTTCCCATTATCAAGTGAGTGTTTAGTAGACTTTCCGTACCTTGAAAGCGTCAAGAGTCTCGTGGGGTATGTTTGTGATGCTTCCAGAAGGAACGAGCCGAAGCAGAGAAGAGGCAGAACTGGGCTGCAACCAGTGCCAGTATTAATAGCGACGCCGAGGAATACATTGCTGTCCGAGATATTACAACTGCAAGAAAAGCAGGCAGAAATGTGTCCCTTCCACGAAGTAAGGGCTGAACCTCCGCGCTGCGGCGTAGGTCTATAGTTTTAGCCGCGAGAACGGCCGCCTTGCTCTCGATCTACGCGTATGCTACGAATTTCCGTCGCGTACTGGTGCTGTCTTTGCAAGCCCGCTTTATACTGGAATCAGCAGTGTGCAGCTGCCGCGATCGTAACCGTTTTTGCGACGGTCGACGTATTCTCGTCAGATTCCTGCATAATGGTGCCTCCAGAGCTCACTAAGTCATGGCAGCATGAGTTATGTCAGATTGGTGACCCTCGTGCCGCGACAACCGTTTGGTATTTATTGAAACGTGTCGACCAATTTGACAGGAATTGTTAGTTTGGGTCGTCGATGGGCGTTGGGATCATATATACGAAAGAGCACATGAGTGGATCTATAGAAAATACGCATAAAACAATAAAAAGAGCACACGTGCCAGGAACCTTGTTTTTATCATTTTACCGCGGGGCCCGGCCTTTGTCCGAGTACTGGATGAATGTCTGTTTATTTGATTGAAGTAAAAGTATGTGTCAAGTGGTGCGTCGCGCTGAAGGCTACGCGAGACTAAAAAAAATCTAAAAAGACATGTTCAATATAAACACGTGCGAGGTATGGCCTCATGATCAAATTGCAATATTTTGTCAGCATACGAGACAAACACACTCTATCAAATATGAACATGCGCTAATATTGAATATGAAATTATTGCGATATTGTCACATTCCATAGGCAGTGTTTTTAATCGCCGCTTGACAAAATAAAAACCACTTAAGCGGGATATGTATTCTCCAAGAAATAAGCATGCTTCCTTGACCATAATACTCCTGAAATTTGGTTCGTTTACTTGTCACCAGTTTTGTCCTTTTCATACAATACAAGCGTTGGCGTTGCTGCGTTTGTTCTCAATATAGTAGGCAACATGCTTTTGTAAATTCGTATGGCACATTACGTGGTGCATAACGACTTATGAACTTTCGTGTCACGTTGCGAGTGCCTTAACCATTTGAGTGTAAAACCTTGAGACAGGCTCACAAAAACTTCTCTGAAGCGACGTTGCAGTTACGTGTGTTAGCAGCGCCATCTGCACCTTTCTTTAGGTTCTGTGCATGTATGCGCATTGCCATCGTTTTGAGTCAGCAAACTTTCAGGTGATGTCCAGAAACCGTCCTGTCTACGCGTTTCTTGAGTGATTTTACTTTGCGTCGCTACTATCTTTGAGTAGAAAGAAGCTCGTTGCGGAGGTCCACTCCTCAAGGTGCCGCAACAACGCCAGCAGTGTGATTACTCTTCGTACAACCTTTTGCTAAATATATGACTCCAGTCTCTCATTACCACATACCTAAGTGTCCACTCTACCAAATACGACCCTTCAATTAACCCATTCGATCACTTTTATATGCTTTGCCGAAACGCTTCCAGCTGGGTAATTGTTGTTTACACAAATTGATACTTGTGACACGGTTGCCATTTCAATTTATGAACTTCAATAAGAATTTACATATCTTATTGACATATCTTATGACATATTTTATGGCATATCTTATGACATAATGTCGCATCCATATTTGTGACCAGGTATGTGCTGGCGCCGATAAAGACGATGACCGATGCGCTCGAGAGGCGGATCGGTCATCGTCTCTATCGCCTCTCGAGCGGATCCGCTTGAGAGGCGCAGCACGATTATCAGGAGCAGGCGTTTTCGGCGAGTCCACATTTGGCGTTCCTGAGAGAACAACCTCTTTCTCTTTCCTGCAATGAAGCCCCCTGTAGTTCGTGAAGAGCGACACATGTGGAGGTTGCGGGGTACCATCGCTTCATGATCGGCACTCTTGCGAGTACTTCTGCTTCCAGACCCACGAGACACACACGCGAGAAGACGCCGGTACACCGCTTAAGCCGTTGCCTTCAAGGTTTGGGCCCACAGCTTGGTCTCTCAGAAGGACCGCCTCTGTCAACGACCACCCCTGCTCAAGAAAAAGCATCTTCAAGCAACCCAAAGCAGGTAACATTCGAGAACCTTCGGATTCCCGAGACCTTTCATGGTCGCGCAAACGAAGATGCGGAAGACTGGCTAGAGCAGTTTGAGCGGGTAGCTAAGTCGAAGCACTGGTGCCCCAACGAGAAGCTTTTTAACGTATACCTCGCTCTTCGAGACAAGCGCGAAGACGTGGTTCATAAACCGCGAGAGAACTCTGACAACGTGGGACGAGTTTTGCCGTCGGCTAATCGATATCTTCGGAAGCACAGATCGACACGAAAACGTGCAACGCCTTCTTGAATCACGCATTCAACAGCCAAATGGGAGAGTAGCGATGTTTGCTGAATATATGGCGCGTTTGTTCCACCGCGCAGATCCCAACATGCCCCAAGCTAAAAAGCTGAGCCATCTCATGCACGGCGTTAAAAAGCAGCTGTTCCGCTGGTCTTATGCGCAATCCGCCGACAACAGTGGACGAGATTATCAGGGAGGCCACAGCAATTGAGTGGGCGTTGCTCCAGCGGTACCAGCAATAGAATCCCCTCGAGGCAAGCGCATCTGTAGGGGCCGCAGCAATGACAGCGTCGTCCGATGAGAGTTGTCTACGCTAACTGATTCGGCAGATTCTATGTGAGGAGATTGTCAAAGAGAACGCAAGGCACACACCACCGTCGCGTGCCATGACAAGAGTACCATGACAAAGCCACCTCGGGCCACCTCGGGTATACGCGAACAATGTCACGAGTAAGAGGAAAATACTATTGGCCAAGACTCGCAGCTGATGTGAAACATTACGTTAGAACTTGTCTTCACTGTCAGCGACGGAAGGTTCCAACGGCTAAACTTGCTGGGCTGTTACATCCCGTTTCGGTACCGCAAACCCCGTTTGCACAGATTGGTATGGACTTTTTAGGCCTATTTCCAATATCTGGCAGGGGCAACAAATGGATCATAGTGGCGACAGACTACCTCACCAGATACGTGGAAACCAAGGCGATTCCGAGCGGCAAAATTCTTTGTCGAGGAACATTGTCCTGACACACGGTGCCCCCCGCAATCGTTATAACGAACAAAGGAACCGAGCTCACAGCTGACCTTCCGCGCACTGTGCTTACACTCAGTGTCACAGCGCATGGGAAGACGACAGCTCATCACCCACAAACGCATGGGCTCACTTAACACCTCAACAAGACTACGGCAGACACGTTTTGCCTGTACGCCGACGTGGAGCACAAGAATTGGGACAAAATTTTGCCGTACGTCACATTCGCGTATGATACGGCCCGCTAGGAAACAATGAGAATGGCTCCGTTCGGACTGATCCATGGTCGAGAAGTGACTACAATGCTTGATGCTATGCTGCCTCATGATTTTGGGACGTAAAACCCCAGTTATTATTATTATTGTTTATAATAGGTGATATATACTATTCGAATTCGATGCAAAATTATTCGACCAAGTCACTCACAATTGACTTCGAATTAGCTTCGAACCTAAAATTTATTACTATTCGCGCTGACCTTGCATTAATATTTAAAGCGCTGTTCAGCTACAATGGTGAAGGCCCGCGCAGAGTTGTTTTGCTTTTCAGCCTTACGGAACGACACCACCGTGTTCCGAGTTTGACAAGACGACCTCCAGCCACTGAGTCACTGCGCTGGGTGCCACACGATCAACAAACTGTACACATGTGAGCAGCTCACAAGCGAGTCACGCGCTCTGCCAAACTATCCATGCAGAACTCCTGTGTTTCTAAGTTGATTCGTGTACGCCACTTCGCAAGCATAGAGTGGATTGTTTTGACATAAATATAATTGCACTCGCACCGCTTCAAGTTTAGAAGATATTGAAGTATGAATCAATGTTATTGTCGAGGTGCACCAAATATAAACAAAAACAACCTACGCACAAGAGGTGTGGAATGATCCACTGGCTTCTAATAGAGGAATGACTCTTTGGTATGCTCTTTCGAAAACTTCCTAAAAAGATAGGACTAAAAAAGATAGGACAACGTGCGAACGTAAAAGTAGTGTTCTCTGCTCCCACAAAATTGCAGAGTTTGTACCGACTAACCACACCTGCCTCATCGGAGAAGCAGCAATGCAAAACGAAGCATAACAATAGGTTTACAGAGTGTAATAACGCAGTTGTCTACAACATTCCGTTGACATGTGGCAAGAATTTATGTGGGTCAGAGTGGACGGTGCGTAAACGAACGCTTAAAGGAGCACCACTACAACGTGAAGGAAAAAAGGGGTGGGTTCCTCGATGCCCACTGCAGGCATTGCAGTAATTCAGGTGCCAGTGCAAGTGACGACGTTCAAAGCGTGTGCATGCCCATTTTTCATGAGTGTTCTATTGTCAGCAACAGCAGAGGTCAGCTGACCCGCGAAATAATCGAGGCAGAAATGATTGATCGGCTGGCAGACAACTGTATTTCAAAACCGTCGATTGCCCTCTCCTGTAAGGAGTTAACCTATCTAAGAAAAGATTGGTGAAATTGCAAATGTACGTGCAAACATGATGATTGTAAAACGATGTTGCCTACATATGTGGTTCCCTGTTTCCAGAAAATAAACATTGTTGAAAGTTAGCGCCTGTGTGTGTGTCACGCCTTTCTCGGTTCTTCTTTTTTCGTGCGCTAAAAAACAACAGTATGACATACCAACACGCCCAAAACGCTACGTTAATAAAACAAGTCCGCTCGTCGAAACCGAGGCTCCAGCAACATTCTCTGTTCAAGGATTGTTTATCACATAGAACCTCCGCCACCTCGCTCACACCTTCCCTCTAAGGCGAGAAATATTGTAGACTTCTCAATTTCCGTTCCAAAACACTTTATTTTTCGCGCTATTCCTTTTTCGGTCATTTTTGCGACAAACTTCATAGGCTTGTCTAAAGAGGATCTGGCTACAGCTACGACACACGCGTCACCTGTACGAAAATAAAGCGCAGTTCCAGTTACAGCCAGTGCTTGTAGAGCCCGAAGCTGCTCATGTGCTGCACAATCTGCCTTCGCCGATGCGCCGCGCTAGAAAATCTGCCTTAGGCAGCCGACCACCTGTTACTGCTTATTGACAAATGTCAGAGTCAGAAAGGTGAACAGGCACCTGTGGGTTCATGACAAAAGAGGCTATTTTACTCTGCGTCCCGACGTATTGCGGTTGGCGTAATTGCTCTATCTTTACTTTCGCAAAACTCGCTCGGTGGACATTAATTGTGACCCTGGTCCATGCTTTCCTTTTGGGCATGTCATGTAGAAGTACTTGATGAAATCAGTGAAGGGAAAGCAATCTAGTGAAGGAAATACGTCAAGGAAATGATGCAATTATTGAAGGAAAACAAAGTGCAAATACATGGATTAATAGCAAGAACATCACAACGCAAATATTTTATTGGGTTACAATGCGTATAATAGCGTTAGTGTTTCAAAAGGGGTTGGCATAGAAGATACAAGGATAACAGAAATCAAACCGAGGCATGCGGAGAGTTACAACCAATCGCAAACGCATGCATAGGAAGTGCGTAGGACTCTTTTTATATCACGAGGGCCCAGAGTTGAACCTCCCGTCACCAAAAAATTTAGTTTGTTTTATTAATTTTTGTATCCCCATGACTTGTGAGCACTAACGCCGGCACAGGGTCGACTAAGCCAGCTTCACTGTAAAATTGGGTCAGGTACACCTCTTCTAAATTTAGTTATCACCAGTAAAAATTATCTTCGTTTCAGTCCGTTATCATTCAGTCAATCTGTCCTCCCTTTGCTTCGCTCTTTCACTACGGAACTCTGCATTTCTTTTAGATTTCGCAGCCTGCCGTCCTGCTATATCCGCTGGGCGACTATACAGGGCCAATCATCACTTGCGCTAACGTATCTTGCTCCACTTCACAGAATGCTCCTCCTCCTCCTCGTGCGAGGAGTCCGCCGTGGTGGTGTAGCGGTTACGGTGATCGGCTGCTGACCCGAAGGTCGCGGGTTCGATCCAGGCCACGGTGGTCGCATTTTGATGGAGGCGAAATGGTAGAGGCCCGTGTACTGTGCGATGTCAGTGCACATTAAAGAACACCAGATGGTGAAAATTTCCGGAACCCTCCACTACGGCGTCTCTCATTATCATATCGTGGTTTTAGGAGGTAAAACCCCATGTATAATTATTATTATTTTTATCTGAAGCAGAAGTAGCTTGATGTGGGCAAGTTGGTGTAGCATACTGGAAGATATAACGCTGCGCAAAAAACACGAGGACAAGAAAGGAAACACTTACATAGATTACAGAGGTAGATCCTTGAAGCATTTTACATTGCGCGCGCAGGAGACACTTGCATTAGTTGCGCGTCAGTAGCACTCCAAGAAAAAGAGATCACCTTCATGTCGCGTTAGAGCCTGAGCACGTGATGATGGTGAGGTTTGGTTGTTACATGATAAGTATCAGTGTTTCCTCAAATAAATTTCAGTTGTTAGTTTTTTTTTAATTGCGCTAATCTGTTGTAAGTGCTCCTTTTCTCGTCCTCGTGTTTCTTGCGCAGCGTTATATCTTCTATTATTTTTATTCTCGTGTGAGGAGAAAGAGCAGGCAGCCATCGCACCTACTAGCAGGCAGACAGGTTCCTGTTCACCCACTCGACAGCGTCTATTGCTCCTATGACGGCCTCTAGGGATAGCCGAAAAGCACGGAAGATGAGCACGCGTCGATTGATGGTTTACCTTCGCCTAGTCACGGGGTATTAGATCGGTGAGGCTCCGAGTGAGCGCCACTACAACGCCTCTCCGCAGCGTGGCCCGTGACGTCACATCAAACCTGCCACACTTATGCAACGGCCACAGAAGATCATTGCGACGTGATGACCTTGGGGCCATAGCGTAGTTGAGCTTTCGCTCTGTTATGGCTGCTAGGTCAGGTTCATAATCATCGAGCAAGTTGTCAAGTGATTCGGGTTTGCTGGTGACGCTCCTAGCATCCACTGCGAGAAATAATAGTCTACTGATTTTGCAGCCCAACAAGTAGGCGACGCCTTTTAACACGAAAGTGTCTTTTGCCGGGGTCCACCACGGCTCCACTGACGTATTTTCGTCACGGATATGACGTTGCAAAATATACACTAACAGATGGTAGAGAAAAAAACTTACAAGAAAAACTTCCTTCACCGGGAGTCGAACCTCCGACCTCTCGCTCCGCAGCACACGGCAAAATGACTTGGCCACGAACCGTATGTGCTTCGAAGTACTAACGGCAAGCTATTTATATACACCATTTACTGGCTGCGGTACTCAGAGATCCGCGATTTCAGCTTGTTTTTCTTATGACTAGCGAGATGGCGTGATGGGCGCGCTGAGCGCTTTATAGGTCGTCGCCCCGCGTGTTGCGATACGCGTGCGCCTCGCCAGGGCGTGTTCGCTCGGGCGCACGCGCTTATCTCGTGATAGCGGTTTGTACGTCTTGTGCTTTCACCGCTGTTGAAGTTACAGAGAGCACGAAGGTCACTTTGCTCGCTGCAGCAGCCGCGTTTGCGAAAGAGGCACGCCGCTCACACACAAGGAAGTAACAACTGTGGCAGTTGTTAGTTCGCGCTCGTCCGTGTACTTAGATTTAGGTGCACGTTAAAGAACACCAGGTGGTTGAAATTTTCCGGAGCCCTTCCACTACGGCGTCTCTCATAATCATATCGTGGTTCTTCAACGAGAAACCCCAGATATTATTTTGTTAGTTTGCTCTCGTATTTTGTATCCTTGTGCGTTCATTTCGTACATCCTTCTCTTTGAGCAGCGCGCTTTAGGTGTCGAGCCGTGACAGTTAGTTCGCGCTCGTCCTGTGTATGCTCATTTAGGGCGTCCTTTCTGCTTGAGGTGCGTGCAGCAAGTTTCGAGCTGCTTGCCGTTCGCGTGACATTATAATTTGTTGCTATAGCATTCATTCCATCACCCTTGGGGCGAAACAATGCACAATAAACTCTGAACTACTTCTGTGAAGACACGTTTCACTTTCGTGTTATACCGATTTCTATGACAGAGGGATCAGCCATGCTTTTTTTGTGTGTTTTTCTTTATTATTGGTGGCCTTCGCTGCACGAACAGTTTCAAACAAATATCTGCATTTTTTTTAATATCACCATGTCAGCCTCCTTCCTGTGCAAGCTTAAGCGTGAGTATTTATACATAACTGCTCAAAAACAAAAGAAACTTTCTCATTAATTCCTGCGCTTTTCTTTTCTTCCTTCGAATTTCACGTAACCGCTTCGAAAAGTCTTCTCCCATAGGCAGAATTTTATGTGTAAGTTTACATTTCCGTTTTCGTATTGAGGATTTATATCTCAAGTGTAGTGCAAATAAAAGGCCAAGCGTTCCATGCTTCTGCTCCAGCAATCTGATGTATGCGCTCGACTGTTACTTGGTTTGATCATAGGGATGTGTACATTTGTGTTTTAAATGCGAAGCATTAATTAGAGAACTGCAGGCTCTTTGAGTGTTTCTATCTACGTATCTATCAATATATCTGGCCGCCTACATCTATGTCCTCTCACGATCACCTCCTTAACTTGGGGTAGACAAAAATTAATATGTGAAAGTAAGAGGGCTTCACTAATATGTCTGACTGGTCGTGATATGAACAACGGGAAAATCCCGTCGTGTACTTCCTCAAACCCTTTACACCAGACACGTGTGGCACATACCCTTATACCAGGGGCCGCGATATGCGGGTATGCGCCACAGGTGATTGACAGTTTATATCTACCCAGGAACGGCGAGAACAGACGTTGGTAATTTAAGTGCGAGAGCGTTAAGAAAAACTGGCAGTGTTGAACCGACGAATGCAACGAATAAATATGAGGGTCCCAGCAGAAATCGAACCCAAGCGTTATGCGTGGCAATCAAGTATCCTAGAGCCACTCCAGGTCTCGAAACTGCTTTTGAGAAAAGACCCCATGCCGCGTAATGTTGGTGAAACGTCAATTGTGGTTGCAATGCTGGGTATCCAGTTTCATAAACATTACATACTTCTATGATACAGGCGTAACGTCCGGTTAACTTCAATTCTATGCTTAAGCGCCATCCACTTAAGTTGGTCCAGGGCTACAATCCTCGCAAGCAGAAGCACTACATATCATACCACTTCTGGTGTTGGTTATACCCATGTTGCTGTTGGCATCATTACGTAACTGTAAACAACTGTATATAAAACATATGGGTCTGTTTAACATATTTCTGTGCGTACAACATTTGTAAATATCTTTAGCGCCATTTCGTAACGTTTAGCTCTATAAAACATTACACCACAGTCACCTTGCCTCGCATGACATCAATTCCCATCGATCGGCCGAAACTTTTTGTTCACTGCATGTTCAAGTGGCAACAGCGTTTTTCCATCGAACACAAAAAGGTCCTATATCATCCCGTTAGCTAGTCTGCGACAATATTCTAAATCGTCAATTTTTTTTGTGGCACGGTCGCCACGTAATACAACTTGCTATCTTACAGGCCTAGTGCCAGTGTGAGTTCTGTTGGACCCTACTAAAACTTTTTAAAAAATACGAGAAGTTTGCATCTAGTTGCGCAAAGCATGGCACAGCCAAGCTGGTTGATTTTCAGCTCGTCGTACTGCAGCACCGGAATCACAACGCCGGCAGCGATGGATCCAGCGTGCTTGGCCGAAGGAGCGGCAACCAAGAGACGGCGACAGGCGGATCCGTAATACGCGCGAAGTTTGCCACTTTGAATATGTCGAACTCGGTATTCCCGACACACGGTGTAAGAAACTGTGGCGGTTACAATGGCGACGAATCGGCGGCGGCGGCTTGGCTAGTTTTTAGCACAGGTGGTACGGAGCTGTGGCGGTTGCTATGGCAACGGTGCAGCAGGGGTTTCTTGTTAACGAACGGCTTGCTGCCAGCTGCTTTAATAGCGCCGCTATAAAAATATATGTAACAAACGGTTAGAATATGTTAAGCTAAGGTTCTACATATAGATTGGGCATTAAGATATATATCATACGATATGTGATAAGATATGTCAATGAGATATGTCAATCCTTACTGATGTTCATAACCTAAAAAGAGGTGCAGATGGTGCTGCTAACACAGATAACTGCAATGCGGCTTCACATAAGCCTTTTCCTTGGAAGCGAACATGTGCTCATATATATATATATATATATATATATATATATATATATATATATATATATATATATATATATATATATATATATATATATAGGGCTGAAGTTGAAATGGTCAACGCACTCGGAACACGACACGACAGTTCATAAGTCTATGCATCACGTGGTATGCCACACCAATTTCCAAAAGCGTGTGGCCTACTATACTGACAACAAATGCAGCAACGAGAAGGCTTGTATTGTTTTAAAAAGGCAACACCGGTGACAAATATGCAAACCAAATTTAAACCGTCATATGATCAAGGATGCATGCTGATTTGTTACAGAACACGTGTCCCACTTAAGTTGTTTACATTTTGACAAGATGTGATTGAAAACACTGCCTATGGAATGTGCGAATATCGAAATGTTTCCGTATTCAATATTAGCGCATGTCCATATTTCATAGAGTGCGTTTGTCTCGTATGCTGACAAAATATAACCATTTGATCGCGAGGCCAAACCTGACAGTTGTTTGTATTAAACAACGTGGGTTTCTTTTTTTTTTTTTTTCAGTCTCGCGTAGCCTTGGCCATGACGCATCGCTTGACGCGTACACTTATTTCAGTCGACTAAACAGACATTCTTCTCGTACTCGGACGAAGGCCGGTCCCCGCGGTCAAAACATAAAAAAAATTAAGTTCCTCGCACGTGTGGTCTTTTAATTTTTTTATGCATATTTTGAAGGGGTGCGCTCTGTCGTGTATATGATCCGTGTACATGCGCTCTTCCGTGTATATGATCCAAACGCCCATGAAAAGCCCAAACAACTCTCAATTCCTGTCAAATTGGTCCACACGTTTCAATAAATACAAAACGGTTATCACGGGACAACGGTCAACAATCTGGCGTAAGTCCTGCTGCCATGACTTAGCGAGTTATGGAGGCACCATTATGCAGGAATCTGACGACAATATGTCGACCGTCACAAAAACGGTTACGAGCTCAGCAGCTGCACACTACTGCGTCCAGTATAAAACGGGCTTGCAAAGGCAGCACCAGTCCGCGACGAACGCTCGTAGCTTACGCTTCTCTGCTCGCCCGTACTGTCACCAGGTATATCAGTGGGGACGCGCAGATCACCAAGGAGGCGGCCGTACTCGCGGCCGAAACTAGGCCTACGCCGCAGCAAGGAGTTTAAGCACTTACTTCGTAGAACGGGACACTTTTCCGCCTGCTTTTCTTGCTGTCGTAATATTTCGGCCAGCAATGTATTCGTCAGCGGCGTTGTTACTACTGGCACTAGCTGCAGCCCAGTTCTGCCTGTTCTCCGCATCGGCTCGCTCCTTCTGGAAGCATCACAAACACCACCACGAGACTCTTGACGCTTTCCAGGTAGGGAAAGTCTATAAACTACTCAGTTGATAATGGGAAAATCGATACGGAGATTGAAACAAAGTGGGGCTTAAAAAGTTTGTGAAAGAACATTATATTATTCGAAATGGTCCAATATCAAAGTGTTGTAGATCGAGACCTACAAAAAAAGAGAGAAAGCGGCAAGGATGATAAGCTATACCGATAATGAGTGCGAAAAAAAACATAGAGATTATAAATTGATAAGGAAAAAAAGATAACTGTCTGTTATATCCGGTGTAGCTTGATGTAACGAAGCTATAGGACATTGCTCCCACTAATCCTATGGTCTTAAAATTGGATTAACAATGAATTTACGGTGCTTGCACGTTCTATTTGGTCTAGGCCACTGTCACCTGATTCTGTACTCCATCTAGGTGCGAGCGCTCAATTTGCGTGCGTCTGGTTG
>JALIZH010020711.1:0-41511 GCA_030522465.1 Rhipicephalus appendiculatus | reverse complement strand
GCAGTAATGTTAAGAAAGTATTCCGCTATGTTGATGATTTCCTCGTGTTGTTTCAAGCTGAAGCCTCGTCGGTTGCTGCCTCTTTGACTAGTATTTTAGAAATTTTTGAAAAGGGCCTCTCTCCGCTTGGTTTGACCCATGATTCCGGACAGAGGAACTATCAGGTTCCTAGATTTGATGCTAACGCTAAGCCCTACCCACGTGTGTTGGGCATATAAACCGCGCGCAAATAAGCCAATCCTTCCTTTCGGATCGGCACACTCAAAAGTGGTGAAGCGCGCTATTGCGAAGACTTGCTACACACACGCACTGCGAAAGTCTTGCCATCACATGATTCGGAGCAGCTTTAGTCAGCAAACTGAACGCCTCACTGAGGCTGGTTTCCCGATGTATGTTTTGACCGCCGTTGCTGAGTGTCTGCTCAGAGAAGTCAGAATGAGCCCAGAGACGAGTGCTCGCACCCGTGCAAAGGAAAAGGGACGTGACAAACGAAACTTTCTCGTTATTCCCTACGTCCACGGTGTCACGCACAACCTCAAAAAAGTGGCCAGCAGGTGCGAAGTTGACTTGGTTTTTTCAGCCCCAGAAAAGCTGGCTAGGATGTGCAGGGCCGTGAATCCTGGTTCTAGGGAAGAGCGAGCTTGCCAGACCAGGCATCGGAACAAGTTCGTTCCTTGCGTTGAAGGGGTAGTATACTCTCTACCCCTGTCCTGCGGCAAGAGGTACATAGGCCAAATAGGCCGGTGTTTAAATGAGCGGCTGAAAGAGCACTCCTACAATGTCTCTTCAACGGTGTCGGGCCACCTCGACATTCATTGCCGAGACTGCGGCTGTTCTCCTGACTTTCAGCATTGTGCTGTGGTTAAGCGTCATCGGGACCAGACAATACGCGAAATCTATGAGGCTGCGGAAATGGCTAGGCTAGGCAGCGTGTGCGTTAGCAGGCCTTCGATTGCGTTATCACAGAAAGAAATTGATTTTCTTCAGAACGCGGGTACACGTGATGTTCATGGCGCGCCAACACGATGATTATGCATTCATAGGTTTTTACTGTTTTTATCATTTTTCGTTCCTCCTATTTTTTGTCAGATACTGCACAAGTATATATTGCGCGGTTCTGGCAAATAAATCTAGTTGAAAGTCAGCGCCGCCGTCTGTGTCCTTCTTTTACTTGTCCTCCGTCTTTAGCGCTGTTTTTAAGTGAATTATGTCTTACCAACTCGACCAAGCCACCACGTTAGCTACTTTGGATCTGCTTCGGATGGATTACGTTCTTGAGATTCGCGATGCTTGTTTGCCGAGTGTAAAACAAAGTGATATGAAGTTATTTCCAATTGAAACTTGCTTCATTTTTTATACGTTAACCTTATTGCAAAAAGTTTGCGTGACAGTGAGATGGAAGTGGTACCTGGACAAATTAACTGCCAGGGTTTGCAGTGCTCTGCCATAGCGTTCCAGGTTTGGCATCAAAATTTAATGAATTATTTTTTATAACACTTGAAAACAAACACGCTTGTTTTTCCCTAGAAAGCACGTATTATCTATTTATGGAAATAACCGTACAGTATTGAGTGAGAAACATTTAACGTATCGTCTGCTGCGATGCCAGGTGCGTCTGTCCAAGTGGCCTGCCCCCAACGCATCCCTCGTTTCATTGTGAAGACGAGTCAGAGGAGCGTGACGGTACGTCTACTTAGCTTCGCCGTCGTTTTGCAGTCGATATGTACGAGTTTTGGCCAGACGCGCTTGTAGGACACGTGCACTCTGTGCGATATCCTGCACTGGCATGCGACGCTACATCTATGGGCAGCGGTGAGTGCACGACGCGTCGCTAAAACTGTCAAATACAGCATGTAAAGCTGCAGCGTCGCCGCAAACAAAGAGACATAGCGGTCTTCAGCCTCTTTGAGCAACAAAGGCGCTGCTTGAGTGCTTTGCACCGCACCCCACTAGCCAAGCTGCGCGAAGAACGAAACTGAAACTGTAGAAAAAAATCCGTAGACACTTCGCTAGCTAACGCTGTCGAATCCGAAGCCAGTACTTCCCATCATTCCCATGGTGGTACAACGATCGCAGCGACAGATTCGACTCTAGGTATTATTGTATGAAACTCTATGGTGACAGGCTAATAGAAGCGAGAGGCAAAGAACACAACTGCGTTTAGGGCGACTCCCCGATGCTAGCACAGCCAGTGTTTTTTTTTTTTTGCTGCTGCTATCGAGAGGTTTTAACTATGGCCTCCGAGGCTGCGAGACGGAGCGCAATCTTGGACCCCGTGCTCGAGCTGCGTAGTCGACGAATCGTTCTCTATCGACGCAGTAAGTGTCATGCCGCATTACTTCTTTTCACCGCTCGCCAACAGAGATCCAAATCGCCAACAGAGAGCACTGTACGAGAGAGAATATGTGAGAGACATAAGACGCGTTTGTACGGAGCCTTACATCTGCCTCGATAGCTAAGTCAGTACAGCACAGGTCGCTTCTCGTCGCGAGCCAAGGAGTCGGAGCTTCGATTCCTGGCAGGGTAAGCTTTCTTTACCGCTTTTTTTTTCTGATTTGGTGGCGTCCAATTTATCAAGGTCACGTCCATGACAGAAATACGCCACTAAAGTCTTGTTGAACCCCGGCATAAAACACTTGCGTGTTAATAACGAATAAATAATAAGTTTTTTATTCAGGCGCTTGGGTTTTTAGAGACCCTCACGCTCCGAAGGCGAGTGTGTTGACCGGTACGCTACGCATTCATGCTTTATAAATATCGACATATGTGACCTACGTGAGATCGTTGTAACCACGTTACAGAACTAATGCAGCAATAGCGCTCCCTATGAACACTTCACCAGTGGAAGAAGAGTCCTCTGGAGGAAAATTCAGTTTGGTGCAAAGTTTTCATTACAAACCACAGCCGTACTGGTCAAACCTGCGGGTATTGCTTGAAACTTCCGCGCGCCTCTCCAGTCGGGCCGTAGCCAAACGCGCGTGTCAGGATTCTTGGTATACGCGTGCCATGGAACAGTGTTCCTTGACGAGTGCATGAGGGCTAGAGAGCCGAAGAAAGGCGCCATGCCGATGCCGCCCGAAAACGGTCTTCCAGGGACCCACCACCTACAGTATTAAAGTTACAACATTAATGCATTACTGAGGCAACATTCCAAATATATTCTGCATCAGGTTTTTGTGTTAGAAAGGACACTCGTAAAAATTATTGGGCTACAAAGGGTGTAACGTTCGCGGTGCTTGCCGCAATCTACATTGGGGCCATCAGATAAGATTGCCCGCTTGCTGTGTTATCTTGTTTTTAACACGAAAGTGTTTCATGTCGGGGTCCACCAATATATGAGTGACGTATTTCCGTCACGGAAATGACGTCGAAAAAATACACATGATCAGAAGACAAAGAAAAAAAGTTCCGTCAACGGGAGTCGAACCTACGAGCTCTAGGTCCGCGTCAAGAGATCCCGGGCACGCTATCCACAGCGCCACGGTCACATACTCCTTAGGCTTTAAAAACAAGCCTTTTATATCTACCACTGTCCTCTCACCGTGCTCTTGCTAAGAGAAGTAATGCATTATGACCATGAAATGCACGATTAGTTTCTTCAAAGCGTTCTTTCTCCGCGTCCGTCCCATTCAGCGCGTTTGGAATAGTAAACGTGCAATTTTGCCGATGCATTAACACACTGCCAGGTGGCGACCTTACCCCTAGCATCCACACTCGTAGCATCTGTCCATACCAGAAATAGCTGTGCGACGAGCGAGTGCGTCGCGTGGCCGTAACTCCGCGCCCCTAGCAATGTTCCTAGCTCGCCCCGCGAAAAATCGCAGTCGGCCAACGGGGAAGACGCGAAGCGCGTTGCGTTTCCCTCTGCTCGGGCAGCGTTGTTCAATAACTCTAACATGCCGTGAGTAGGCGACCTTAGCCCAAGTTCGGCGCCCAATCATTGACGCTCTTCTGGCTGTCACACCTCTTTCAATGACTCCGCTCTCACCGTACAGCTACCAAAAGCATCTATGACCACAAGGGTGTCTTTAATCATTCATTATAGACGTTAGTGGTCGGGATACAGATGTACCATCAAGCGTCAACGTGGATGCACACCAATAGACATTGTGCAAGCTCTGTTATATCAATGTGCAGTAAACATTCGACTACTTCTGTAAGGACACGTTTTACTTTCGTGTTATACCGATTCCTATGACGGAGGGATCAGCCATGTTTTTTTTCTTTCCTGCCACCCTGTGATTGGCTGCGTAGCGCTCAAAAACGCGTCGCACAATGAATGAACTGGGATTTGTCTTCCTGGTTCTGCGTTGCTTCGTCTGTTCCTTGGGCCGGCGGTCGTCCATACGTAACAGCTGGTGGCAGCGGTGGGATTTCAACCTTTCAAGGCAGGCAGTGACATCACTTTGTATCTCGTCAACTTTGCGATGACGTGTACAAGAGCAGCCCTTGAAAGGAATTTTGGCCGCAATGCCTGTTGACATTACTTCGGAGTGAGGCGGCCGACGTAATCGCGAGAATGCCCGATGAAGATGCGCGTGATTACGATAAAGTCAAACTGCAGTTGAGGCGAAGGTACAGCTTGTCAACAGAAGCCCTCAGGATGAAGTTTCGTAACATGAGGCGTGGCCAAGGAGAGTCATTCTCAGAATTTGCCTACAAATCCATGAGCTTGTTAGAGCAATGGCTTAAGAGTGTTAACGCGTACGAGAACAAGCAACGTATGCTTGAACTGTTCGCGCTAGAGCAGTTTTATGCGTCCATTCCGGAGCAAATGCGCCTGTGGATTCAGGACAAGCCAAACGTCGAGACACTGCAAACTGCTGCTAGCCTTGCTGACGAGTACTGTTCCCGTAGGATGGAAAGTTCGGAAGAACCGAGAAAGAAACCACCGGGAGCATTCAAAAAGTTTCAGAAAGGAACGAAAGAAACTAACCAAGCATGCACTCTACGAGAGTGAACTGAAACGTTCTAAATTTGAAGAAAAACGGCCGTTGGTCTATTATAAATGCCAACAACCAGGCCATATCGCAGCAGGGTGCCAACAGGCAACTGCGTCAGTCAATTTGCTCACAGAAGAGAGCGACTTACTCTTGCCTTACACATATGACATGAAGGTGAATGGCATCAGTTGCAAGGTTCTACGTGACACAGGAGCAACATTTGATATCGTTCACCCGTCGTTTGTTAAGCCCGAACACTTCACAGGATCGTGTGTATAGGTAAGTCAGGCGCTAGAACCCGACACAAAGTGCTTGCCAGAAGCGCGAGTCGAAATGACGGGTGACTTGCGCAAATTTGAAACTGATGCTGCTGTTTGCGACAAGCTCCCTCGGAAAATTCCTTACATTTTTTTTTTCTAACAGATCAATGAGGGACTTGCAAAACGCCGGAATGGAAGTTAATGCAATAGTCGTCACGAGGTCCCACACAAGAGCGCAAGCTACTCGTGCCGCCGAAATTCCAGGCCAAAGGTAACCGTCAAAAGCTGCCGCAGCAAGCGAAACTGTTCCTGTCACGCCAGCCGTTGATAGCAGCACTCCCGTTGCTCACGCGCTCCGAGGCGCAGCGATAAGCCCAGTCAGTGAAAATTTGCAACTTCTGGCGAAGGTAGACAAAAGCGCTCTCAAAATGGAGCAGGCAAACGACGAGTCACTGCAAACGTGCTGGGAATAATCGAGATGGAAACACAAAGGATCGGTGTCGTTCGTAGTCAAAGACGGCCTTTTGTGCAGAACGTTCAAAAACAAGAAAGGCCAATGTTTTGAGCAGCTTGTTGTTCCCAAAAAGTATCGTGTTGCACTTTTGGGTTTGGTTCACAGTGATAGCTGGGCTGGCCGTTTAGGAATAAACAAGACCAAAAGCAGGTTATTGAGTGACTACTACTGGCCGATGCGCTTCAAGGAATATGAGAACTGGGTGCGCTCCTGCTGCGTTTGCCAAAATACGGGGCGGCCAAACGAAATAGTGAAAGCACCTTTGGTCCAAGTGCCTTTGTTTGGCGAACCTTTTCGCAAATTAGTAGTCGACATTGTAGGCACTTTACCTGAAACAGCGGCGGGCAACAAATACCTGCTGACACTTATTTGCCCTGCCACTAAGTTTCCGGAAGCCGTGGTGTTACCCGAGTTAAGCTCCACAGCAGTCGTAAACGCACTACTCGGCGTCCTTGCCAGAATCGCATTTCCTACTGAAATACAATGCTACCAAGGTTCTGTGTTCAGAAACGCGCTTACCACGACGTTCTGGAAGAAATGTGGCATATCTATTCATCACAGCTCCGTCTACCATCCGCAAAGTAATTCAGTCGAAAACTTCACTCAGTAATGAAGCGCATTCTGCGCGCGCTCTGTTTCGAGAAGGGCGCCGACTGGGACGAAGCTATTCCCGCAATGCTCTTTGCTCTGCGCTCCGTCACGCACGAGGCGACTGGATTCTCTCCGGCGGTGGAGTTTAGCACTTCAGCAATTTGATTCACAGTGCGGCACAAGAAAGACAAACACCATGCCAATGCTGACTGTCTGAGCCACACCTGCTAATGTTAATTGCTTCTTTTGTTTGTGTGCATGCAACTTGGCGCAAGAACTGTTATTTCCATTCTCGTGTTCGGTCTTCACGTAATCTGCTCCCAGTTGAATAACTGTCGGGCTTTCCAAAACTTGGGCGCCAGGTTGCTTTTGACGTTGTTGCTGTGTTCCTGCAGCTCGTTCCTGAGCCATTTCAGATCCTGTTGTACCAGCTGGCGAGTTCAACCATGCTCCAGGCGTCTTCTGCCATCTCCAATGCTCGGCAGCCAAACGACACTCGGCGGGCGTTGCCCGTTCTGAACGTCGCCTCTTCATGGCCGTTCCAGCCAACCTTCGCGGGCTTGCTCCAGCCAGAAGACGCACAGTGCCACCTTGGTTCTTCCTTTGATGGCTACCTCAACTGTCCGCCCACCTTGCACCCCGGCGTCTTCACCCATGTGAAGCACAAGAACAAAGTGATGTGACAGTGCAAAACGTTTCAGTGCTGTATTTGGACAAATTTGCCCCCATGTTGGCTACCTGTTCCCACCTCCCGTCGTTCATGAAGCGTCATCCTCTTGAACGCCTACCAATACGGGTAGCTTTGGCCGAGCTGTAACGTTCGCGGTGCTTGCCGCATTCTACATTGGGGCCATCAGATAAGATTGCCCCGCTTGCTTTGTTATCTTGTTTTCTTTTTGTTTCCTGTCACCCTGTGATTGGCTGCGTAGCGCTCAAAAACGCCTCGCACACTGAATAAACTGGGATTTATCTTCCTGGCTCTGCGTGCGTCGTCTGTTCCTTGGGCCGATGGTCGTCCCGCCGCCGAATACGTAACAAGGGCTGACATCTTCACTGTAAAAGCTTCTGTTCTGGCGAAGAGCGCTTTGGTCTTATACATAAGTCAGCGTGCATTACAGAGTTATTGCGGCGGCTCGTGTAAGCACTTAACGGTAGCCAACTTTTTCAGTCGGGGACGTAACCTAGTTAAAACATGTTATACAGTCGATAAGTTTTCCTTGTAGCTTTTTTTGGCCCGGATTGCGCCAAGCGTTTACACGTACCACAATTTGAGCGACCCGATTCGGCCACTATGAAAAAAAAAGGACAAGTGCGCGTGTCGTCAATAATTACCAGCAGTAAATATTGCACTACTCACCATTTTCCTTGACTGAATGAGTGCTGTGTAAAGTTGTACTGTTGCTTTGATAACCCAGTCATATTATTGTTGATGCACGTGGTTGCAACCGTGAAGTTAATATTATTAAATGCGAAGCATTTCTTAGCGAACTTCGGCGACTTTGAGCGTATCTATCTATCTATCTATCTATCTAGCCGCCTACGACTTTGTGCTCTCCTGGCCGTATCGTTAATGGGACTTATACCAAAATTGGCATGACATAACATGACTGTATGACAAACATGAATGGCTGGTCATATCATGAAAATCATGAATAACTTGTCATGAAAAGTATGATTTACATGCCATGGCCATAGTGCTCCTGAGGCCGTTTTCTTTACTTGATCTATCTAAAAATTGGTACGATGAGACATTTCTCCATGATCAACATAAATGACTTGTGGTAATATGAAAATCATGACCTGCATGTCATGTACAACATGATTTACATGCCACGCTCATGGCGAGCTGACGGCCGCTTCGCTAGCTTGATATACACCAAATTTGGTATTGCGTGACGTGAGTGTATGACGAACATAAATACCAAGTGGGCATATGGAAATCATGACATGTCATGTGAAGCATGACTTGCATGCCACGCTCATAGCACGCTCGCGGCCGTTCCGCTGGTTTGATATAACCAAATTTTGTATTGAGCGACGTGATCGTATGATGAGCATAAATGACAAGTGGTACTATGGAAATCATGACATGTCATGTGCAACATGACTTGCATGCTATGCTCATGACACTCTCGGGGCCGTTTCACTAGCTTGATATACACCAAATTTGGTATTGAACGACGTGACTGTATGACGAGCATTAATGACAAGTGGTAATATGGAAATCATGACATGTCATGTGCAACATGACTTGCATGCTACGCTCATGACACTCTCGGGGCCGTTTCACTAGCTTGATATACACCAAATTTGGTATTGAGTGACGTGACTGTATGAAGAGCACAAATGACAGGTGGTAATATGGAAATCAGGAAATGTCATGTGCAACATGACTTGCATGCCACGCGGATGTCATTCTCGTGGCCGTTTCGCTAGCTTGATATACGTCAAATCTTTAAGGCATACGCCTTAATTGTCTCATGCTCACGTCCATCCGTCCGTCCGTCCCTCCCTCCAGCCGTGCCCTGGCACGGTGCCAGTTGGGCGCCGGGGCGCGCAAACGGACGCCGGTCGCGTCGAACTCTACAGTGCTCGCGCTTTGCTTACGTAGCGTGCTGTGCCCAGCGTCTCTAAATCATGCAAGGAGGGAGACGCGCGCATGACGTTCCATTCTGACCGATCCCGTCTCAGTGGGCACATGCGTTGGAGGAACGCGCCTTGGAATTGACAGTGTCCGTCAATTTAAACGCTGGAACGCGGACGGCGTCTGCACAATGCGCAAAGCGCGAGAATACGAACGCATGCCAAACGGAGGCAGATTGGTGTCGCGTCTCGCTGCGATTCGAGTTAAAAAATTAAGCGAACATAAGTGGCAGGTGGTAACACGAAAATCTTGGCATGCATGTCATCTACAATGCCACGCTCATGGTGCGCTTGCGTCCAGTACGCTAGCTTGGTATACACCAAAATTTGTATTGCGCGACGTGACTGCACGAAGAACACAAATGACAGGCCCTAAATGTAACTAATGACATGCATATCACGTACAGCATGATTTGCTCCTTGCTGGCTGCTTCGCATTACATCGATTACCACAGTGCGTGGGATCTGCCAGTTTTTTTGAGACATAACAAATGCATTTGAGTATGTCTGAGAATAAACCCAGAAAGGTTCGCTTCTGTTGACAACCTATTTGTAAAGAGCCAAAAAAAAAGAAATACACCAATGGTTCGTTTCTTTTACGTTTAGAAGGGCTTTGCACTCGGGACGTTACTACTGCATTCCGAACCTCATAGAGCGTTCCCAAAACTAATTGGCGAAGTGGCCTAAAAAATGATGGCATCTTCGCACTAGTGCTGCCAAGCCACAAGGAACAACGACGTTCGCAGCATTAGCTGTTTCTCTTTATTTTACTTTTTTTTCTGACTCTTCCTCTCCTTCCCTGTATATGTATTGCCACGCGTGTTATTTTGATGTGCTCTGTTTAAACCGACAAAGACTGTGAGCAATGTTCGGCGCAGATCGCGCCTCAGTGTTCGAGAAGCTTCAAGTTCGTAGTAGATCATTTTAACGCAGTCGCGTTAGAGAGCTCGTTTCGCAGAAATTCCGGCGTCGGCGTCAGTGTCGGCGTCATTCGTTGTGAGCGAAAAATCATCTTCTCCGTGACCGAAATATCGAGAAAGATGCAAATAAAATAAAAAATAAAAATTTTCGGGTCCGAATGAGGATCGAACCCGGGTCGTCTGCGTGGCAAGCAGGTGTTCTACCACACAGCCATGTCTCTTTTTTTTTTCTTTAATACATGGGAATAAAGCCATCAACTTTTTAGTGCCTATGTGCATACTTACAGCATTGACAAACAAATATATGCCAGACAAAGAAGAAGCAACAAAAAAAAGAAAAGGAAAAGCTACTAATTTCACAGTATTTCCAAGCAGAGGCATGGCTATGTTTAATTTTAATAACCTGTAAACACAGCCATGCCTCTGCTTGGAGATACTGTAAAAACAACTTCCTCTGCTTGGAAATGCAGCGAAAATAACTTCCATGCTTCGCAAACGCAAGCGTGCTTTATATAGGCGTCGCAATATAACATGTAATATCCCAGGAATATTGCGTGGTACAAGCCTACATTGCCATAGGACATCAGAATATGTGACTATCAGAAGGATTTCATAGTTTAAAGCCAGCCACCCGTTACAAATGGCACCCACCTTACGGCGCGCATTCCTTTAACACCACGTAGTGGGTGCATAGCAAGTTCGAAAACTTTTCCCGCATTTGGCGCGCGTAATTGCTCCTGGTTTAAAGCACACTACCCATTACATAGTATGCACTAAGTGATTGAAGTACGCATTAGGGACGGGATATCGCTATCGCGTTCAACTCTTAAAGGCGAATGGTCCCCCCAATTTTCGTTAACATTTTGAACAGCACGCGAACACTCAAGATTATTCCAGAGCTTGCGCGGCGACCAGTGATAAGGCCGGAAAGTTCGACGCGTGATGTATAAAAGCCGGCGCGTTGCAACGATGATCAGTTGATCGACGGCCGACGCTCTGTTCGCCGCTATCAGTGCCAGTATGTATTGCTGTAATCTGACTTTCCGTTTACTGGCCACAAGTTCGGCCAAATAAACAGTTTCATTTTGGACCTACCGACTGCTGCCTTTAACCAGTAAAAAACATTCCATTGTCTTAAGCGTTCTCCTTCATTTCTTGAATATATGTGCACCGGACCTACAGAACTTTCTTTTGCAATATATATATGGCAGATGACCCTACAAGTTAAAAAAATCCCGCCATATCCACGAAGTGAATGATGATGAGTGGGCGAAGCTCGATCGTTTTCATCCATGGCAAAAAGAGAGTGTGGTCTGGAACGCGCTTATACTTCATGGTCATCAGCGTCATCGTCGTCATTATCACGTGTAGTGGGTACATTTCACTATACTGGAACGCGCTTATACTTCATCGTTATCACGTGTAGTGGGTACATTCCACTATACTGTAACGCGCTTATACTTCATCGTTATCACGTGTAGTGGGTACATTCCACTATACTGCGTCATCGTCATATTTATCACGTGGAGTGGGTACATTCCACTACACGTGGTTACTTACCTACTACTGCTACTACTACTACTACTACTACTACTACTACTACTACTACTACTACTACAGAGGAGGGACAGACCCACACCCTAAGGAGCTTCGCCCCTAAAATCACGCCATATACACGAAGTAAATGATGTCATCGTCATCGTTATTACGTGTAGTGGGCATAGGTCGGCAAAATAAATGGAGCTCTCTCAGACTCACTCTGTAAATATATTTTTCGCTTAGGACTCACTCGGACTCAGACTCACGAAATTTCTCTCCAACCAAACTCACTCGGACTCAGACTCACCGGTGTTTTCGTCATCCAGACTCACTCGGACTCAGACTCACTAAACTTTTCCTCAAACGGACTCACTCGGACTCAGACTCATGAATATTTTCGTCAACCTGACTCACTCGGACTCAGACTCACCAAAATATATCTCCGCCGGACTCACTCACCAAAATATTTGTCAGCCAGACTCAGTCGAACTCAGACTCACCAACATTCTCCTGAAGCGGACTCACTCGGACTCACAGACTCGCCTAACTTTTCTCAACTAGACGTACCCGGACTAAAAATTAGCAATATTCGATTTGGCCCGGCTCATCCAATAAATGTCGAAGGAGCGCCATAAAATAGCTTATGTAGAATAACACATGTAAAGGGTTCACAAGTGCCAGGCAACCTTCAAAATATATGTATGATAGCTTTCAACATACAAAAAGAAGTTATTTCCCGTGCATCTCAATGTCTATCGTAAAGAGAAATTCAACATTACACGCGATTTTTGCAATATTGAGAATGATGTCTTTAAATACAAGAATGGGTCTACAGACCTTCGAGGAACATTAAGGTTTTCATTCCTGTTACCTTTAAATGCGCTATGCGCACGCGCCATTTGTTTTCAATGGGCGAGCGCGTACGTGCGTTTTTGGCAGACCCAATTATAAATGAAGTCCTTTCTTACGATTTGCCGTTCGAAGGCCTAATCACGCTACTGGTGAACGAAGAAAGCTTGATATTACGTTATGGCGCTTTTCTAAACAAGTTCATGAAACTGCCAATGGTCTTGCAGTCGATTTACCGCTCATTGACGACGCGAAAAAAGAAAATATTTATGAGGCGGCCATCTTTTGCAGAATCGAGCTCACAACCCTTGAAAAATTTTGGAAACATGGTTATAGGCTGCATGGGTATGCCTCTCTAAAATTTCGAAAACACCTGCCACGATAGTCTAGTGGTTGTGGTGCTTGACTGCTGACCCGAAGACCATGGTCATCGGGTCAGCAGTCAAGCACCACAACCACTGCCACAACCACACCACAACCACTACGGCTGGTATTCGATGCCGTGCACGGCATCGAATACCGGCCGCATTTTCGATGGATGACGAAACGCTTGAGCCATGTGTGGTTATATTTTGGCGCACGTAATGAACCCCAGGTGGCCAATATTTCCGTAGCCGTCGACTACGGCGCCCCTCATAATCACATCATGGTTCTCGGACGTTAAACGCCAATAATTATTATACTAGTGTTTCGAATTATAGAAATACTAAGTTCGGTTTTAGTCGATGTCATGCTTTAGCAAAGTGATTGCGGATAATAGAGGTTGGTATTTTACGTCGCAAAGCCAAGATGTGGTTGTCAGAGACGCCGTAGTGGAGGGCTCCAGATATTTCGACCACCCAGGTTTCTTCAACGTGCATCTTAATCTAAGTACACGGGTTGTGACTGCGTTTGTTTCTAGCAAGATATTTTTCTGAGCCGGCTAAGAACCAGTTGTAACTGTTAGTGACTACTCTATCTCGTGGATAATGGTAAAGAGTCGTATCACTACCACGTTGGATACGGACACAAGGCAAAAAATTGGCCGCGTATCTGCGTGCTTCGCTGCAAATGTCGTCGAAAGACGATAGTCTTGTGCCGACTGCACTGCATGAGTACCACAATTTAATAGCTGGGCTAGCCGCTGGGCTCGTTTTTCGGACGTTTTCCGGGCACGCTTAGACGGACGCCGGCGTTTCTCCGCTGAAATTTGGTCGTCGGTCTTTTCTCTGCGTTCTCTGATCATGTCTTGTAGAGTGGGTCGTATTTCATCAAGCGGCCATATATGTTTTGCCTTGCCTGATACAGCGCTCTTCTACGATGAATCAGCCGCATCTGGCTCGCATTGATAAAACAGGATAGGACGTCATCTACAGCGCCATCGCGGAACATCGGCTTGTGTTGAACTATGCTGCTGCCAGGTGGCAGCACCACAGCGTCGAAGTTAAATCACTGGGCGGAGACTTGTTTTGTACACAGCGGCGCATTTTCAGCGCCGCGTAATAAACACTAGGATCTTTATAATTACGTATCTATAGATTTTGTTTTAAAGGAACACTGTGAATAGTACTAAGGCATATATGTTGTGCATCAGGTATGCGTAATATTGGATTTTTAATTGCCCACGCTCCCCCCGTATGAACACATGCCCCTCGATCAAGATTGGAGGTCGTAAGGCAGGGGGGTTAAACTTTGGCCAGGTAGCTGAATCGTGCGACGTGCCGACAAACAGAGAAACAGACAGACTAAAATTTTTCCGTTTAGTATCCCAAGAAAGACTATCGTCTTTAAAGGGAACGTGCATAGGCGCGCCGATGAGAGCCGGCCAGTGTGCTCAAAGGTATGGTCGAAGCTTTTTGCATGGTCAGGTACAGACCATGCAATACGAGGTGGCAATTTTCTGCTTTCCAAAAACCCCAATTGCTGACAGTCAAGCCGATTGCAAGAATGCCGTATTGAAAGGTGGGGACGCGGACGCCGCTTCACAGTGATCATTCTAGTCCCCAGAGAGGACAGTAATATTCATTTCTAAGAACAAAGTCACTGGACAAGGCGCTGAAATGACAACTGGAGGGTTTACAACAAACCAGACGCAATAAGTTCACATAGCTAACCCTGCGCTATTAGCAATTTTATTTCTTTTTATTTTCACCGCGTCGCTATTATATCTATCCTTAATAACTTATTATTTGTGTTGTTTTTACTTCGATGTAACTGCTAATCTCTTACGCATTCTCAAATGCACAGCTCCCCTCTGTAATTCCTTCGGGCCTTCAGGGTTCTATTAAATAAATAAATGGCCGAGGAGCCTATTTTAAGCGGGTAAATGGGGCAGCGGAGGTTGCCATAACGTACTGTTTTTCTTTGCAGAATAACAGACTGATGGGCAATGGGTGTAGATTCATAATGACATCTAGTGATTCATGAAACATATGAGAAATGCGCTAATTTGTCTCTCATGAGGGGACACTGCTCAGCGACTTTTGATCGAAAGCCAGTGCTACAACGAATACAAAATGAATGAGATGAAGGCAGGACATGCGCTTTTTTTTCTTTCCTGCTTTAGAGGCTACATTCTTGAAAGATGCAGGGAGGGAGGTAAGGGATGGAGAGCAGTGCTCGAGTCTCGTATATTTATGAGACCGCTCCTTATCTTCATACCAGCGCATACTCCCCCCCCCCTCTATCTTTCCCATTGAAGTTCTGAAACAAAATTTTGAAGGCTACATAATATGTGGGATAGATGCGTGTATACACACACGCATCATCTACGAAATAAGAACAGATAATATAGCCTAGGACGTATTTAAAATCGATTTTAAAGTTCATATCGCCCTACTGCAGCGAAACGTGCCTTCGTTTATTGTGTAAACAACCAACCACCCGCTGCTTCACGAGTTTAAATGTAAAACTCCAACCAAAATCACCAATCGTCGCAACAGAAGCGGATAGAAGAAAGGAAGACAATAATTCGTGACCTCTTCACCAACGGCTACACAAAGGCGTTTATTCGCAGAGCCCCCCATAAGAGAAAAGACGGGGGAAATGTGACACCAACGGCGCCGCAACGACGCCGAGTGTCGATCCCCTACATTGCGGGCGCCAGCGAAGCAATTTCCCACAAGCCAACCACCACCATCGGCAGTTTCATCCCTCGGCCCAAAGACAGCGCATCTGCGGAAAAAGCGCAGGGCGTCGTGTGCCGGATCACGTGCGCCGACTGCCCCGCTTCCTACATTGAGGAAACCAAGAACTTCCATGAAAGAATGCGGCAGCACAAGAATGACCTCCGTCACTTCAAGAGCGGACGGAGCGAAGTGACAGAGCACTGCTAGCGGTTTGACCACCATACCAGTCCTGTCGGCGCGGTCATATTGGAAAAAGAAAGGAACCTTCGCCGGCGGCCCCTCCTCGATTCCTGGTACATTGCGCAGACAGCGGGAAACATCAACCACACCACGGGGGCACTGCCCTCCCTCTACTGCCAGGGCTTGCGACGACTCACGGCAAACAATCCCGCCTGGCAAGAAGGCGTTGCACATCTCGGGCCTTCTCACCCCTGAAGAAGAAGCCGATCATGCTTCGAAACGTCGCGGTTTCTTAAAATAAATTTTGGCTGGAGTTTTCTCTTTTCTCCAGTTTTCTGTTATCCCAACCAGACAGACTTCTGCCGAATGTTCACTTTTGAAAGAATAGAGATATTTGTGTTGCAGGCCCCAAGCCTAGAGTGTCGAGCTCGCTGCTTCGTTTTGTACTTTTCTTGCATTCCTTGGGGGGTATTAGGAGCTCGAAAGCAAGATACAAGAAACGAGCCTGGGAAACGCCCGCGCCATGAAGCTTTTTGCCGTGTGGCTTGGACGAACACAATGACGGCTGAGGGACCACCGAAAGTGCTTCGGCGCGTCAACGCTGTCTATGAATGGAAAGGTGTTTGAATAGGAAAGAAAAGAAAAAAATACGAAAAAAACGGGATTTGCTTGAGTCGACAAGGACTGAACTGCAGGCGTGCTGGGAAAATATGGCAGCAATATCTCCCAAAGAGAGTCTAGAATTCGAAGAGGTCATTAAATATTAAGAATTGCCGAGAGGTAACAGAATTCTTTGACCACATTACAGCCCGAAGAAATTTGTTTTCGCAAGTGATGAAGCGTCGCGTATGGCATGAATGGTGCGTTTCTACCCCCTTCCTCCTTGAAATACGGTCGCTACAACTTTCGAGGTACCACGGGGGCAAACTTTATCTAGCCACTTTAAATAACGCAGCCGCTGTTTAATTGGTAGCGAATGACATGACGAAAGCCGATGGTCTGTGTCGTCGCTACAGTTTTAACAAAGCTTGAAATTCGGTGAGATGGTGCATAGCTACTGGGAAATTTTTGACGGCGAAACAATGCATTGACAAGGCATTCAAAAGCGCCCGTCCTGTCTCTCTCGTACTTGTGAATGTCTTGTTAGGCGCTCAAAAATTTCCCAATTGCCACATTTATTCATGGAAAAACCGAAGCGGCATCTAAAGACACAAGCGGTTCAATGCAACAGAGAGCGAAGGGGCGCTCTATGCTCGCGAATCGTGCTGCTTTGTCGTATTTGAATCCACATGAATGATGAAGCTCGAACATTGCACTCATTCTCCGTTGATTAGGTACACAATTGTAGATCGAAATCAATGTGGATCACGATATCGCTTAATAAAAGTGGCCTGGAGTTGTACATGTGTCAGAACATGCTACACAGCCCACTTACATGCCCTCGTATATGAGGGCATGAACAGCTTGATAATTTGAAAAATAATTTCTAGGGCTTTACAAGATGGTACATCTATACGATTACAAGGCACGCCATAAAAGGAGGCTATAAATATTTGTCACCATAGGTCGGCAAAATAAATGGAGCTGACGCAGACTCATTCAATAAACGTTTTTCGCTTAGCACTCACTAGGACCCAGACTAACCAAAATTCTGCTGAAGCGAACTCACTCGGACTCAGACTCATTAATATTTTCTTCAACCGGACTCACTCGGACTCAGACCCACCAAAATTTTGCTGAAGCAGACTCACTCGGACTCAGACTCACGAAATTTCTCTCCAACCAAACTCACTCGGACTCAGACTCACCGGTGTTTTCGTCATCCAGACTCATTCGGACTCAGACTGACAAACATTTTCCTCAAGGAGACTCACTCCGACTCAGACTCATCTGAGTATAACTCAGCCGGACTCACTCGGACTCAGACTCACCAAAGTATAACTCAGCCGGACTCACTCGAACTCACTCACCAAAATTTTCCTCAAGCGGACTCACTCGGACTCAGACTCACCTAAGTATGATTCAGCCGGACTCACTCAGACTCAGACTCACGCCTCAATCTGAGTCTGAGTGAGTCTGAGTCGACTCATGAGTCAGTTTGCCGACCTAAGGTAGTGGGTACATTGCACTATACCGGAACGCGCTTATACTTCATCGTTATCACGTGTAGTGGGTACATTCCACTATACTGCGTCATCGTCATCTTTATCACGTTCAGTGGGTACATTGCAGTATACGTGGCTATCTACCTACCTACTACTCCTAAACCTACAGAGAAGGGACAGACCCACACCCTTAGGAGCTTCGCCCCTCAAAATCAGCCGTGTTAAGTGCATCGCGTACACAAAACTGTTAGGACGTGGCATCAGATGCCGCTCTCTGCGTAAAGACGCACGCGAGCCACGTGCGAATGACGTCCTCTGTATGCCGCTATTTATTGAAACGCGCAACAAATCTTTTGTTCTGTAGCTGAGCTTCCGCAACCGAGTCACGTCCATTACAGTTGGTGACGAGGACAGGCAGCGTACCAGCACAGGCCCGAAAAAGAAGCGCAGTACAATGCCAGTCAGCGGCATCTGGGAATAACGTCTGGGTACAAGTGCGTCATGGGACGAGTACGTGGAGCTTCTTGAAATGTACTGCGAAGCCAACAAGCTTTCAAAGGATGAAGAAAAGCGTGCAGGTTTACTCAGCTCCAGTGGAGAAGAAACGTAGAGTCTCATCGTGACCTTGGTCAAACCTGAAAGGCCCACTGCTGCAGCCTACGAGAAGATCAAGAAAGTGGTCCGAGAACATATGCATCCGAAACCGTCAGTGCTGTACGGCAGATTTTTTATTTTACAAGCGCAACCAAGTGCAAGGCGAAAGCGTCGCAGATTACGTGGCAGCGCTGAGAAGATTGGCTGAAAACTGCGGCTTCGGAGCCGACAAGCTTCCCATGGACGAGATGATGCAGGCCGTTTCGTCTTCGGCATCAGCAACGAGACGGTGCAGCAACGCCTACTGGCAGAAAAGTACCCGACATTCCGCTGACACGACATGGCCGTGACAGCGGAAGCAACTCAACGACAGCAATGAGAAATCAGGACACACAGCCTCAGCGACGCGAACAGCACTGGCGACGCGGCCGTCCATGAAACGCGCCCAAAGGAGCCAGCTGCGTCCAGACATGGCTTTTGCTACCGCTGCAACGGTGAGCACAGTTCTAAAACTTGCAAATTCCGTAATGAGGCTTGTCACTATTGCAAGAAAAGAGGCCATATCGCTAGAGCTTGTCGCTTCAGAAAAGAATCGTCGCAACGTCAAGCTTTGCTCTGTTTACGAAGGTCACGAGTCATAAAAATTTATTACCACTGCGCAGATTCAAGGGAAAGAGGTACAGGTGGAAGTAGAATCGGGAGCGTCTCACTCGCTGGTCAGTCAAGAAACGTGGCGAGCGATTGAAGAACGCGCAGGAAAAATTCCACTAGTCACTGCTGGAACGCAACTTGTGACCTGGACGAAAGAACCACTTGAGATGGTGGGAAAAGCAGTAGTTGAAGTGCGTTTCAAACAAAGGTGGGCAAAGTTGCCTTTATTGGTGGTGAACAAGCAAGGCAGTAGTCTCCTTGGACGAACTTGGTTTAAGGCCTTAGGAATTAAAATTTAAGGCATAAAGAAAATATCTGGTGAGTCAGAAATGCTTCAGCGATTTCAAGAGGTCTTCGCGAATGATCTTCCAGGATATACTCAAGAGCCAGTGCATATTGATCTAAAAAATGAAGCACAGCCAGTGTTTTTGAAGAGAAGAGCAGTACCGTTTGCCCTTCGAGATGACGTGGCAGCAAAGATAGACAGACTCGTTAAGCAATTGTTTTTCAAGTACGAGCGTGATACGTAGACAGCGACAGGAAAGGCGTGTGGGAGCCAGTACAATCCTCTACATGGGCAACCCCCATGGTAGTCGTAAGGAAGCGGAATGGTTCCGTACGCTTGTGTGGTGATTATCGCAGCACGGTGAACAAGGCAGTTCATAGTAGCGTCTATCCCCTGCCCACCACTGAGGAAATGCTAGCAATGCTAGGGCCAAGCAAATTTTTCACGAAGCTGGATTTGGCTCAGGCCTATGAACAGCTTGTTGTGGATGATGCTTCAGCTGAAGTGCTGACTGTTAACACCATGAAAGGCTTATTTAAATTGCGCAGACTTCCTTTTGACATTTCAGTAGCGCCGTGGTTTTTTCAGCGCACCATGAATACTCTGTTGGCAGGAGTACAAGGAGTCAAATGCTATCTCGATGATATCTTAATATCAGCAGACACGCCAGAACAGCACGCAGAACGCCTAGAAGCAGTGCTCACCCGGCTACAGAACGCACGTCTGCGGGTGAACAAAAAAAATGCGATTTCCACAAGACGAGCATTGAGTTTTTCGGTCATGTTATTGATGCTACGGGCATTCATCCTTCAAGCAAAGTGGACGCGATCCGGAACGCACTGACGCCGTCATTAATGAAGGAACTGCAATCGTTCCTAGGGCTCGTCAATTTTTATAGCAGATTTCTAAAAGGAAAAGCAGAAGCCATGGAACCACTTCACCGCTTGTTGGACAAAGACAGCGCTTGGAGCTGGAATAGCCAACATGAGCGAGCGTTTGTTGCACTAACGAACTTGTTATCGTCAGACGCAGTTCTCATTTCCTACGACCCGAAGCAACCAATTGTGCTGTCGTGCGACGGATCACCTGTTGGAATTGGAGCCGTGCTGGCTCACCGGGGTCAAGATGGCACAGAGCGCCCAATAGCATACGCTTCTAAAACGCTAGGATCGAGCGAGCAAAAGTATGCTCAGATTGGCAAGGAGGGCTTAGCCATCGTGTATGGTGTAAAAAAGTTCCACGAGTATTTGGCTTGGCTTAACTTCATTATCACAACTGCTCACCAGTCTCTGCTGGGATTGTTCAACAGAGAGAAACGCATTCCAGAAGTGGTTTCCCCAAGAATGCTTCGTTGGATTCTACTTTTGGCTGCATATGACTACACCTTGAAATATCAGCCAGGAACCCGCAACAGCAACGCTGACGTGTTAAGCCGTCTTCCATTGCCGGGACGCGAGGACGAGACGCAACCACCGGGTGACGTGTTTCTGTTGGACGCTGTGGAATATCCACCCTTGCAAGCGTCTGACATCGCAGAACTTACTAAGAGGGACCACATTCTGTCGACGGTGAAGAATTACGTTCTCTCTGGTTGGCCTACAAAGTTAGACAACGATCTTGCGGCTTTTGCAGCAAGGAAGAATGAATTATTTCTGCATCGAGATTGCATCCTCAGGGGAAATCGAGTGGTGACACCTCAAGCAGCAAGAAATGATGTCATTTGCTTGTTGCACGCAAATCATCCCGGAATGACAGTCATGAAGAGTCAAGCAAGATCGCTAATATGGTGGCCAAAAATGTACAAGGAAATCGAGGACTTTGTGCGGCACTGTGACAGATGCCAAGTGAACCGTCAAAGCGATCCTAAAGCACCAGTTCACTTCTGGGTTAAGCCAGATCAGCCTTAGAGCTGGTTGCACATCGACTTTGTGGGACCAGTAAAAGGCGAAATTTTTCTCGCCGTGGTGGACGCATTTTCCAACGTGGCTGAAGTGAACATTATACCGTCCATGAAGACTTCGGCCGTAATCTCAGCTCTACGTGCACTATTTGCCACTCACGGTGTTCCAGATGAATAACTTTATTACAAAGCGAAACTCCGTGGTTAATCCTGGTTGGAGCCCTCTTGTAGAGCCCCACTGGCCGCGGCGGCTCGTCAGGCCTGGTCCAGGGTCACCAGTTGGCTCCCCAGTGCCAGCTCGGAAAGCCCTGCCTCCCAAGACCAGGTTGTGAGTGTGTGTCGTGAATGCACCAACCTAGATACCGTATGGGCTGGACACTGTGTACAGTGGTACGTGATGTGTGTAAGAGTGGCTGTGTGGTCACGACACCAGGGGCATATCCCTGTTGTGTATACCTGTGGAAAAATTACGTGTAGTCTTGATGCGTGTGGGTATGTGTTCGTTTGGAGGCGGCGCCAATCTCTCTGGCCTGCGATGTGGAGGGGGCGTATTTCCGTCTTGTAAGTCGTTGGTTTTCCAAGATCGGTCTGCTTGTAATGTTCTGTTCTTCATGGTAGCCTGCGAGGTGCCCTGAGGAAGGCCCTGCGTCTCGGCCAGTAAGTCCGCGAGCTACGCCTCCTCATTCCCCCCCTCAGGCCCGCATGTCCTGGGCACCAGGCGACGCCATGTACCTCCGTCAGCGTGGGCCCCAAAATATCAGTGACGCATCTGGGGAGTGTGCCTCTAAGATATAAGGGACAGGCAGCTTGCGAGTCTCTCAAAATATATGCTGGGCGTCCCCTTCTTTCTGCCTCTGATTGCCAAGGCTATGGCTGTTGCTTCTGCGGTGGCGCTTGATCTAGTGTGTATAGATGCGCAAGCCACGAGTTAGTTTTGGTTGGTCGCTGCCGCTACATATGCCTGTTTTCTGGGGCCTTGTGATGGCACGGGATATAGAATAGCGTCGGTAAAGTAGGTGTCAGGGTCACTACTTCTCTGGAGGAGTTTTCATGCTCGCGCTTGACGGCGATTTTTGTTGTAGAGCGCGTGCATGTTCTTTGGAACGGGTTCCACGATGATTTGTTCCAGTATTTGCGTAGGCACGATTACCGTCTCGTCACCACAATATTGAGGGGTGAGAGGGTATCCCAGCCCCTGTAGCATATTCCTTCCCTGTTGTGTGGTGGTGAGTCGTTCTCTTTGTGCGATTAGCGTGGTGGCTGCCAATTCTTCATACGTATTATGTATTCCGATTGCCATGAGTCTTTCTGTGCTCGTGCTGTGTGGAAGTCGCAGTGCAGCTTTGTACGCTATTCTTATGAGCCTGTCAATCTGGTCTATTTCGGTCTTGCGTGTAGCTTGAAAGGGAAGAGCCAAGGTGACTCGGCTGAGAACGAAGGCTTGTACAAGGCGTACCGTGCCGACCTCCGTCATCCCATCATTACTTCTTGCAATTCTAGCTACGAGGTGTGTAATACTTGTGACGGTGTGTTTAAGTTTCTTTATTGCAGTCTTTGCGCTATTGTTTTCTTGTAAGTGCATGCCCAGTATTCGGGCTACTGGGGTCCTGTTGATGACCTGTCCGTCTATTGTCAGCTGCAGCGCGGGCGCACGGCTGGATTGAGTGCGTGGTGGTCTTGTTTGGAGGTATTCCGATTTGTTCGGTGCGCAGGTCATGCCTGCTGCATTAAGATAGCCTTGAATCTTGTTTACGGCGGTTTGCAGTATATCTTGCCGTTCTCCATAGGAGTCCTTTGTTGCCCATAGCGTAATATCATCTGCGTAAAACGCGCACCCCAGGTTCGGTATAGCCTCCAGTTGTAGGACTATTTTCCGTAGGCCGATATTGAACAAAAGTGGAGACAAGATGGAGCCCTGAGGCATTCCTTTCAGTGGGAGGTCGTACGGTGATGACTTGGAAACGGTCATGCCAATCAGTGCTTTGCGATTTCCAAGGAAAAATGAGGCATAGAGGAATATGCGTTCTCTGCAACCTATGGCTGTAAGACCGTCTAGTACGGTAGAGTGCGCGATGTTATCAAAGGCTTTTTCGATGTCGAGCGCAACGAGTAAGTTGTTGAAACTACCTGCAGCTGGGTTAAGCACTTCCCTCTTTGAGTAATAGGAAAATATCCTGGACAGATACTCCCTCGCCTAAATCCGTACATGGATGATGGCACAAGCCCCCGCTCTTCTGTGTATTGGTCAAGACGAGTGAGTATATCTTTTTCTAAGAGCTTGCCAATACATGATGCTAGTGAAATCGGTCGTAGCTGGTCAAGGCTCCTCCGTTTTCCAGGTTTAGGTATGAGTACAATCTGTGTGAGTGTCCATTCTTCTGGTATCTTTCCACGCGGTGTCGAGACTTCCTGGTTAAAGTGGTCCGTGATGGCTTGTAATGTTTCACTGCAGAGGTTTCGTATGACAGCGTTTGTAATGCCATCCAATCCGGGTGCTCTATTCTTTTTCAAGCTTTGCGCCACTGCATAGACTTCCGCAAAGTTTATGGGTGCGTCAAGCTCAGTTTTGGGTTCTCCGTTGTAGTCTTGACTAGGCGTTTGGTTAGCGGTTCGCTTGCGTTCACCTGTGTAGCGTTGTTTCACCTCTTCTTATAACTGATCCCCATCGCCTTGAAATTCCCCAGCCAGCCGTTGAAGGGTAGCATTTGTTTCGGTTCTTGTCGCGGAGGGGTCCAAGAAACTTCTTAAGATGTTCCAAGTCTTTTTCGTGCTTAATGTGCCTTTTAAGAAATCGAAGAAGGTGCGCCAGTTGTTGTTGTACAGTTCTTTTGTGTATGCGTTTGCTTGCTCTGTGATTTTCGCTGTCCGGAGTCTGAGTTTTCTGTTTAGCTTCTGTCGGCGCCACCGATTCGTTAGGCCTCGACGAGCTTCCCAAAGGTGTGTCAAGTGGGTGTCAATGGCAGGTGCTTCGGTAGCAGTTTGATATATCTTAGTGTTCTTGTCATAGACCCCTTAAAGGAGCAGTGACATCAACTTTACGCATGTCGTGTTTTTTGCGTCAACGTGTAGTTATCAATCCCCTAGTAACGATTCGGTACTGATAATGCAACAGAGGGACGAATAATATATTGCCACGCGCCTTTCTTTTACTGTTTTCGGTTTCCGCCCACAAAGACTATCGGCAGTGCTCGCCGCAGACCGCGCCTTATTGTTCCAGAAGCTTCTCGGTTGTAGTAGATCGTTTTGTTAAGATTGCACGCAAGACGGTAACACTCAAGATTATTCCAGAGCCTGCGCGACGACTAGTGATAAGGCTAGAATGTTCGACGCGTGATTTATAAAAGCCGGCGCGTTCCAACGAAGTTCAGTTGATCGACGGTCGACGCTCTGTTCGCCGCTATCAGTGCCAGCGTGTATCGCTGTAATCTTACTTTCCGTTTACCGGCCACAAGTTCGGCCTAATAAACAGTTTCATCTTGGACACGTCGCCTGCTGCCTTCGTCGACGTCACACCCACGTGACATCTGGTGGAGGTGCTGCTTCTTTCATGTACCGGACGCCCCCGTCAAGCCGTGAGCCCAGCCCAACTCGGGACGAAGACACCTACCCCGTCACGGACAGTCGAGCCAGCCGCAGACTAAAAGGACTCCCCCCCGCAGCACGGACTTCTACCGGACAAGCCGAAAGCTACGGCGACGAAGACGACAGGCACGATGACGGCCGCTGTGTCCCCTGCAACCATCGTTATCCAGCCACCGAGAGAGCCACCGACTTTTCATGGATCACCAACTGAGGACCCCGAAACCTGGCTAGAGACTTACGAACGTGTCGCCACCTTCAACAACTGGGACACCGACGAAAAACTGCGCCGCGCCTACTTCTACCTAGAAGACGCGGCAAGGACCTGGTTCGAGAACGGGGAGTCCACACTTCGAACATGGGACCTGTTTCGCAGCGCTTTCCTGGAGACGTTCGCAAGCGTCGTACGTAAAGAAAGGGCCGCCGCTTTACTAGAAACACGGGTCCAGCTCCCGAATGAAAACGTGACAATCTTCACCGAAGAGATGACACGACTTTTCCGACACACCGACCCTGACATGACCGAGCAGAAGAAGGTCCGTTTCCTCATGCGAGGGGGTCAAGCAGGAGCTCTTCGCGGGACTGATGAGGAACCCACCCAAGACCGTCCATGAATTCCTGACAGAGGCAACCACAATCGAGAAGACACTGGAGATGCGCACCCGGCAATTGAATCGCCGCTCGACGACAGGCTACGCCGACATTCAGTCCCTCTGCTCAGATGACCTGCGCGAGACCGTAAGGGCCGTAGTGCGCGAGGAGCTTCGTCGAATGTTCCCGTCATCCCAGCCGCAGGTTTCCTCGATCGCAGATATTGTTCGAGAGGAAATCCAGCAGTCGTTGGGTGCCCCTGAGTCGCAACAGCCTCAGCCGCAAGCCATCAGCTACGCTGCTGCAGCCCGACGCTACGCTCCCGCTCCACGCCCCCGTCAAGACACCACACCGCCGCAGTACCGCCGCCAGACTCCGCCCCCACCGCCACCGGCGCCATACCGCCCACCTGCCAGCCAGCGCTACCCTCCGAGGAAGACCGACGTTTGGCGCGCCCATGACCACCGCCCGCTATGCTACCACTGCGGTGAAGCCGGGCACACGTACCGCCGCTGCCAGTACCGGGAGATGGGACTGCGTGGTTTCGCCGTAAATGCGCCGCGTCCGCAGCCTGGCGAACGACCTCGTGACATCACCGACTACCTCACAGGAGCGCAGTGGACACCCCGACGACCTTCCCGTTCACCGTCGCCAAGCCGCTACACCTCACCGCATCGCAGGCAGTGCACCAGTCCGGCTCGGGGCCGATCTCCGAGCCCGTACCCGGAAAACTAAGGGCAGCAACCGATGGAGGTGCGGTTGCTGTACGTCGAACTACCGAAGATCCTCCGCCGACGCCGACGACGACGCCGCGACGACACCTGCTGAACACGACGCGAAGCAGACAGAGCCCTGCCGACGAAACCTCGCGGACCGAGCTACACCTGACGACGCAGCAAGATGGAAGCAGCGCAACAAATCGACGCAGCCGTGACCCGACACCGCGAGCTAACCGCAACGCAAGGCGACGGACTAGCGACCTCGACGTTCTCATCGACGGCCACAATGTCACCGCTCTCGTCGACACTGGGGCCGACTATTCCGTCGTCAGTGGGCCATTCGCCACCAAGCTGAAGAAAGTAAAGACCGCTTGGAGTGGACCCGAAATCCTAACAGCTGGAGGTCACCTGATAACGCCAATTGGAGTCTGCACGGCGAGAGTCACCATCAATAGCCGGACTTATCCTGCGAGCTTTGTAATTCTACAAAACTGCTCCAGGGATGTGATACTTGGAATGGACTTCCTAAGTGACCACGGCGCCGTCATCGACCTGAGGTCTGAGTCGATAACACTAACCTCAGACAAAGGGCTCCCGCCCCACGCGACGCCAAGGAACCATGCGTTGAATGTTATAGAAGAGCAGGTGACCGTTCCTCCGCTCTCCAGCGTCATCATTTCCGTCGGCACCGAAAAACCCGTAGACTTCGAAGGCGTCATCGAGGGCGATCAGCACCTGCTTGTAAACCGTCAGATTTGCGTCGCAAGAGGCATTGCCGAGTTGCGTGAAGGGAAAGCAACAGTGATGCTAACGAACTTTAGCAACGAATACAAGCACGTGAGCAAAGGCACGACGGTCGCCTACGTCGAAGAATTTGTGGAAGCCAGCACTGCCCTCGCCCTCGCCGAGTCTGCCGAACACGCTACGACGAACCAAGCTCATCAACTAGCTTTCGACGTAAATCCGAGCCTGCCGACGCATAAACAAGGACAGCTCAAAACCCTGCTCCGGCAATACAGGGACTGCTTTTCGTCGTCGTCAAGAATTCGACAGACCCCAGTCGCCAAGCATCGTATCATAACTGAAGAAAGTGCCCGACCAGTCCGTCAGAGCCCGTATCGAATTTCGACGCGAGAACGCGAAGCCGTAAAGAAGCAAGTCGACGAAATGCTACGCGACGACATAATCCAGCCGTCCAAGAGTCCCCTGGGCGTCTCCCGTGGTGTTGGTGAAGAAGAAGGACGGGACGCTACGTTTCTGTGTCGACTATCGTCGCCTGAATAAGATCACGAAGAAGGACGTGTACCCCCTCTCACGGATAGACGACGCCCTGGATCGACTCCACAACGCGAAGTACTTTTCGTCGATGGACCTGAAGACGGGCTACTGGCAAATCGAAGTCGACGAGAGAGACCGAGAAAAGACTGCCTTTATAACACCAGACGGCCTGTTCGAATTTAAGGTCATGCCTTTTGGTCTTTGCTCGGCCCCCGCGACCTTCCAACGCGTTATGGATACTCTACTGGCCGGCTTGAAGTGGCAGACTTGCCTTGTGTACTTGGACGACGTCGTTGTGTTTTCCTCGAACTTCGACGAACACCTGCGGCGCCTTGAAGCTGTACTTCAAGCAATCAAGACCTCCGGACTCTCCCTCAAGCCAGAGAAGTGCCGCTTCGCGTACGAAGAACTTTTGTTCTTGGGCCACGTGATAAGCAAATCCGGAGTACGCCCCGACCCACAAAAGACAACCGCCATCGCTGCTTTCCCGCCACCCAGCGACAAGAAGGCCGTGCGTCGATTTCTCGGCTTGTGTGCCTATTACAGGCGGTTCGTTAAAAACTTCGCCCGCATCGCCGAGCCTCTAACTAACCTCACCAGGACCGACGTCGAGTTCAAGTGGGAAACGCCGCAGGAGGAAGCATTTCAAGAACTAAAACGACGCCTGCAAACGCCTCCGTTACTTGGACATTTCGACGAACACGCCGAAACAGAAGTGCACACCGACGCGAGCAGCGTAGGACTCGGCGCCGTCCTTGTGCAGAGGACGGACGGACTGGAAAGGGTTATCAGTTATGCTAGCCGGTCGCTATCAAAGGCAGAGGCCAACTACTCCACAACAGAAAAGGAGTGCCTTGCCATCATCTGGGCTACATCAAAGTTTCGCCCCTACTTTTACGGCAGGCCCTTCAAAGTTGTGAGCGACCACCACGCCTTGTGTTGGCTAGCTAACTTGAAAGACCCTTCTGGTCGCCTCGCACGGTGGAGCCTGAGACTTCAAGAATTCGACATTACCGTCGTTTACAAGTCCGGAAGAAAACACTCTGACGCCGACTGCCTGTCTCGTGCCCCCGTCGACCCACCGCCGCTGGACGACCAGGATGATGACGGCTTCCCTGGGAACCATAAGTGCCGATGACTTCGCCGAGCGACAGCGAACGGACCCAGAACTCAGGAGCCTTATCGAATACCTCGAGGGCAAGAGCGCCACTGTTCCTAAGGTATTCAAGAGAGGACTGGCGTCGTTCTTCCTGCGAAACGGAGTCCTCCTAAAGAAGAACTTCGCGCCCCTTCGAGCCAAACACCTTCTCGTGGTTCCATCAGCAATGAGACCAGAAGTCCTCCAGGCCCTACACGACGACCCGACGGCTGGACATCTCGGTGTTTCCCGCACGATCGCAAGAGTACAGGAAAAGTACTACTGGCCGCGCCTTGCCGCCGACGTCGCCCGCTACGTAAGGACGTGCCGAGACTGTCAGCGACGGAAGACACCGCCAACAAGACCAGCAGGCTTCCTTCAGCCGATCGAGCCTCCTCGGCGACCGTTCCAGCAGATCGGGATGGACCTCCTGGGGCCGTTCCCAACGTCGACTTGCGGAAACAAATGGATCGTCGTAGCCACCGACTACCTCACCCGCTACGCCGAAACAAAAGCCCTGCCCAAAGGCAGTGCCGCCGAGGTAGCTAAGTTCTTCGTTGAGAACATCGTCCTTCGACACGGCGCCCCAGAGGTTCTCATCACCGACAGAGGCACGGCGTTTACGGCTGACCTAACCCAGGCGATCTTGGGATACAGCCACACAAGTCACCGCCGGACCACCGCGTACCACCCACAGACCAACGGCCTGACCGAGCGTCTAAATAGGACCATCGCCGACATGCTGGCCATGTACGTCGACGTCGAACACAAGACGTGGGACACCATCCTTCCGTACGTGACCTTCGCATACAACACGGCCGTGCAAGAAACGACGCAGATGACGCCATACAAGTTGGTCTACGGACGGAGCCCGGCAACGACGCTCGACGCCATGTTACCAAACGTGACCGACGAGGAAAACATCGACGTGACCGCCTACCTACAGCGCGCCGAAGAAGCACGACAGCTCGCCCGCCTGCGGATCAAGAATCAGCAGACGACTGACAGCCGCCGCTACAATATTCGACGACGCTTCGTGGAATACCAGCCCGGCGACCGCGTTTGGGTGTGGACGCCCATACGACGACGTGGACTTAGCGAAAAACTTCTGCGACGATACTTCGGACCGTATAGGGTGCTTCGACGTCTCGGCACACTAGACTACGAGGTCGTGCCCGACGGCATTTCGAACTCTCAACGGCGCCGTGCGCGACCTGAAGTCGTCCATGTCGTGCGCCTCAAGCCGTTTTACGCGCGGTAGTGAACCTAAGGACTGTACTTTTCTTTTTTTTCATTGGACTTTCTTGCTTGTGCGTATTGTTTATTCAACTTTCTTGGTTTATTGTCGTTATTTATTATTGCATGTATTTTTTTCCCATGTGTTCTGTTCTAAGCATCGGGACGATGCCTTTTCAGAGGGGGGCATTGCCACGCGCCTTTCTTTTACTGTATTCGGTTTCCGCCCACAAAGACTATGGGCAGTGCTCGCCGCAGACCGCGCCTTATTGTTCCAGAAGCTTCTCGGTTGTAGTAGATCGTTTTGTTAAGATTGCACGCAAGACGGTAACACTCAAGATTATTCCAGAGCCTGCGCGACGACTAGTGATAAGGCTAGAATGTTCGACGCGTGATTTATAAAAGCCGGCGCGTTCCAACGAAGTACATTTGATCGACGGTCGACGCTCTGTTCGCCGCTATCGGTGCCAGCGTGTATCGCTGTAATCTTACTCTCCGTTTACCGGCCACAAGTTCGGCCTAATAAACAGTTTCATCTTGGACACGTCGCCTGCTGCCTTCGTCGACGTCACACCCACGTGACAATATGTAATAATGATTAGTATGACCAGTATCGAACGCAATTCAAAACGGGAACAAAACCCGCCAATTTTTAGCGCTGCCAACGCTGCCAAGCGGCCACCTCCCGCGGTCACGCCCCATCTGATCACGTGGCCGCACGAAATGGTGACGCGAGTTTCAGCTGACATTTCGTCTGCTCGGCGCACACGTGTAGGCATGTGTTCGCCACCCCTATCGTCGTCGCCGCCGTCAAGAGCGTCCACAAGCGACGATGAAAACACTGAGGAATATGGAATCGCTGTGATTTGCGACGTGGTGAATCATTAGGCGCTTTTAGCTGACCGATTCTGCGGTCCGTTCCCGTTCCGCTCAAACGCTCAACGTTACCAGGGCGCGACGCGCGTTGTTGGTTTTAGCCAAGCGTCTTTCGGTCAAGTCAAGCGTGACGCCATCAGTGCATGAAAGTCAAAAGTATTTTGAAGAGCAATATAAAAAGTTTGACTTATCTTACAGCAAGAAAAGAAATTGTGTTTTAAAACAGCATGAATTTATTTATTTTGGCGTTATGCTTGCGAGTGCTCGACGCGTGAGCCATTTCTTAATTTGTTTTTGTCACCCTGGCTTTTCTGAATTTGTTTTTGTCACAGGACTCCGCAAACCTTCGCAAGTAAGTGATTTCATGTGCAATAGCCACAATTTCGTTTTTAACAGCAGCCACTCTCCCACCTATTCACAAACGCTTGACCTTGACTAGCCACCGCCCTCGAGGCTGCACAAACGCGTTTCAAACCCGCGGCGTTGAGGCAGCGCGTTTGAAACGCATTGCCTTGTGGAAAGTGAAGTTAGAGAGCGTTTCAGAATAGTTGCGAGATTGGCTGCTGTTAAAAAACGAAATTGTGGCTATTGCACATGAAATCACTTATCCTTGCGAAGGCTTTGCGCAGTCCTGTTGTAGGAAGTACCAAAGCAGCAGCTCGAGACGCTCCCTTTATTGCCCGAAGTGTCAGCTCCCGATGTATCGCTGCAATGACGTTTCGTAAAATGTCATCCCACATGCGCGGATTTTCAAAAGAATTGGCTGCGACGACTTCTCTGAGAAGGCACAAATCCTCGTGTATCCTGAAGTGGCGTCGGGACTTGCGTGTTGGCCGAACAACCGCTACGTTTTCCGAGCAACGCGGACTCGCGGCACAAGAGGCTGCCATTTTGGTTGTTTCTCCTCGTGTCACGTGACCTCTCGCTCGCTACAGGCCGCCGGCGGCAACAGTTCCGGTCACACGCTCAGCGCTCACCGTCTGGCGCATGCGCAGTGGCCCCCACCACCGGCTGGCTGAGCGGAGCGGGAGGCGAAATACGGTCAGCTAAAAGCGCCTATTTACGGTTCGATCCTCTTCAGAGTAGTGATTCTGATATCGACGCCCGACCCAGCAGCGACGAGGAGGCAGCTGGAGACGCGCGCTTGGACCATGCTGGCTGGCAAGACATATCACAACTACGCATATGAACGCTGCGTGCGTGTTACTTCTTTGAAATGATATTTCTCTGAACCATACGTTCCGTACTGGTGCACTTTGATCGGTTATTTTCACGTTTGCGTCTACCTAAGCATAACCAATGTGTCGTAAACACTGGTCAGCTAGTGAATGTTGCCATATGTGTCAATTGTAACGTATACTGCTCATAGACTAAAACGCGAGAAGAAAAAAAGTGAAACGCGGAGGCCTGGCGTTTTGATTCCGTGAGCGCGTTGTGGGGGGTAGCGTTTCGCAATGGCGCGCCATACTTTTCGCTTTTTCTCTTACTTGAAGAGCATGATTGCAGCGCACAACGGTTCCACGGCATGCTGGCACGTAATGCGATGGAGATCGTAACTTCTAATAATCACATTCGCGCTCATGACTCCACGACAGTCCACCCGAAGCGGCACAACGAAAACGCAGGATTCACACGAACGTGCTGCACGGACCAAGCAAAACAAAACAAGCGACGCCGTTGCCAGGCAGCCTGGCGTCGCCGCCAGGTGGTACCACAATAGGCACCACGATGAAAACATTAAACTTGTCGACGTCAGCGTTGCTCGCGCATCGTCACTCAGCGCCCTGAGGCGTGGCCTAGACGCTAGCTGAACACGTCAAAATAGTGTCGATGTTGCATGGCACGAACGCGCAGTTGAGCCTTTGGCCGCTCTTTGCGCTCGATTTGAAATTTGTTGCCACTGCTCCTTTAATGTATTTTGTCCATTGAGCTATGGTTTTCGGTTTGGGCCCATCTTCTTCTCGTTGCACTCTATATTTGGTCCAGTTAGTCAGTCGGGCTTTTCCTAGCGAACGTCGCAGTTGTGCTGTTTCATATGTAATTTACACAATATTATGATCACTGCCTGGACTTTCGTCTAATATATTCCAGCGCACTGCTGTAGGTATTGTTGGTTATGGTAAGGTCGGGTGTGGTGTCCCTGTTGACACTGTTTCCTATACGAGTCGGTGTGCCCGGTGTCGTGAGGAGTGTGTAGTAATACCGCTGTATCACCTCTAAAAGTCTCGCACCTTTCGGTCTGTCCGCGGAATAATCCCATGTGGTGTGCCAAGCGTTGAAGTCCCCAGTGATGATCAAGTGATCGCGTGGTTGAATCGTGTTGTTCAGATAGTCGAAGATGTTGCTGTAATCTGCTTTTCTGTCTTACGGGGGAATATATATGTCGCATATAACCTGCCTAGGGCGTCCTTTCTTGGCTGGCCAGAACGTTACGATAAGGTGTTGCGTCTCTTCGTGCGGTATCGTTGTGAATGTAGCTGCCAGTTCTTTCCGGATGAGTGTCGCAACCTGATGTCGCAACCTGATGGTTGTTTGGATCTATGTGCAGTCTGTAGCCCGTAACCGTCTTAGCCCTGGCTCCCACCTCTTGCAGACAGATTATGTCTGGAGGGATCACTCACATTATGCCTTTATGCATAATGTGAGTGTAGCGTGCTTGTTGTGCAGCGAACGACAGTTCCAGGACCATACAGTGAGATTATGTTTTGCTTTCTTTCGGTCAATTGCCATGATTCGAGGAAGTGGTTGTGGTTTCAGCGTCCGAGGTAAGCACGCTTTTGTCGTCGGACTCCTGGGACCGCTGATGGCTCTGCTTACGACTACGCTTCGATTCTTTGTTGAGGGTTTCATGTACGTATCGCTTCAGTTCAAGGGATTAGACAAAGAACTCTTTCATTTGGGCGTCTGTTTGTGGCAGTATGTGCTGTTGCATTTGCTGCAGTTGCTGTTGTACAGTGAGGTTTGTTGCTGATTGTTGTGCTCCTGTATTGACTACAGGGTCCAGTGGAGGTGTCGATTGTGGTTGGATGTGCCCAGTGTCACGTGGCTTTTCGCCTGGGTTGCTCGTTTGATTTTGTGGGGCCTGTACTGCAGGTTTTGGGGAGGTTCCCATCAATTGGGCCAGCTGTTTTTCGAGCCACACTATTTTGTTTTCGTATTTGTCTAGGCGTTCTTTAAGTTGTTTGTTTTCTGCAATTACTGCTTGATAATGTATGTTTTGTGTGTTGGGGGGGGAGTGCATGCAGATTTGGGAGTCATGGCTTCCGCCCAGCTTACCGGGAGCGATGATACCTGTTGGGTGTGTCCTTGATCCCGGCCGCTGCCTTTCGGGCCCCCTCCTGGAGGACTGTGGTGGAGGTTCGCTCGAGGCGATGCTGGTGCGCTCTTCCTGGGAGGCGAGTGCGGCTTTCTGCCCGGCGACTGCGAGCGCGACTCGGAAAACTGCTTGTCGTGGGCCGATTTGTAGGCGTCTTCTTCCTCTTCGGAGGAGAAGCAGCGGATGATCTTGGTCCTCGGTGGATCGTTGCTGTTGTCCTGATGGGTCTTATCGCTGTGGCCTGCTTGTATTTGTGGCTGTTTAGGTTTCGGTGCCTTAAGTCTGTTTGCAAGTTGGATCCCCTGTGAGATGAGCTTCCCCGCAGGAGGCGCGACTAAAGAACACGGATGTCCATCCGTTGGATTAGTCAGTCCACACAGCCGGCAAATAGGGCAATCCGGATTCGGGCAAACGTCCGTGCGGTGTCCTTTTTCTCGGCATACCTTGCAGACTTGAATCGTAGGTCGGAAGGGGTAGCAACGGAGTTCACCTCCGTAATAGTAGACGGTACGAGGTAGCGTTGGGCCAAAAAATGTAATGGGTGCACTCTTCATTGTGCCTATCATTCTGGCAGTGATGATCTCGACGCCGTGCGTTCTCACACGCAGGTGGGCCATGAGATTTTCGGTCGAGGTGTTCATTGGTACGCCGTGAATCTCCCCTCTCAGAGTGTCGTCTCCGTTTGCGGCGTAGGCACAAACGGCGTGAGCCCTGCCGTTCAGCACAAGGGTGCGTATGAGGCGCATTTTGTCCGCAACTTCCTCATATTTGGTCGACAGGATGGCTATGTTTGACCCTGCATTGATTCTAAGGATGAACTGGTCATCTTTGACCGCAGCTTTGCATGCCTGGATGATTGCTTGCGCAAACGTGGGAGTCAAAATGTTTCTTAGTGGGAGGCCCTAGTTTGGACGAATGCCAGTCTTGTAATCGTCCTTCGGCAATGGCGGTAGTTTTGGCAATTTCTGGAAGGTTGATGTGGCTGTCTTAAATTGGTCCTTGGGCCCTGCGTTGCTGCGCCTCCGCTCCAGTGCCTCTTTCTTGCGTTGTTTGATGGATTTTACTGCCTGTCAGCTAGCGTCCTCTTCTGCATGCGATTGATGGCCATGGCCAGTAGCGTCTCGGCTCACCGTCTCGTAGTCATCCTAAACTTGGTCCAGTTGGTCGTCTGCTGTATCATCCTGTTTTAGGTGGTGGTATTGTTGGTCGGTCACCGCGTCGAGAGCCATGGCTAGAAGAAGCTCCGACGCGGGAATCCCCATCGTCGGTGCAGCTGCCGGCGGCTCCCCCAGGTCAGCGTTCGGTGAGCGTCCTAGGTGGTGGTGAGCTTTCTCGAGTTCTGAGGTACCTCCAAGTTGCAGGAAATCCACTTGTGTGGTGCCCAGGTGTTCCTGGGAACATCTTAAGGCTGATGATAACGTTTTCTGGTGGTTTCCGACGAAAAGAACCACTGAAAAATCATGAAAATTAAGAGCACGAGGCGAGCGCGTCTGCACTACTCGAGCCCCCTGGCGGTCTCCGTTCCAAATGTTATCGTTTCCGACAACGGAACCGCATTCACGAGTGAGGAGATGCAAGCGTTCCTCAAGCGTAACGGGATCCGCTCAGTGTTTATAGCACCTTATCACCCAGCCAGTAATGGAAGGGCAGAACGAATGGTGAGGGAAGTAAAAGAAGCGTTGAAGAAACAGTTTGGAAATGACAACCAGTGCAAGATATCCCGCTTCTTATTCAAACAGCATACCACCCCACATTCAGTGACTGGGAAGAGCCCGGCGGAGATGATGATGGGACGAAAATTAGGCTCAGCTTTAGACAAGCTGTACCCAGTCCGTCAGCACGCTACCTCTGACATGGTCGTGAAAGGATTTGACATAGGGGATTCGGTCTATGCCTGAAGCTTCGCTATGGGATCTCGTTGGAAGTTGGCGGAAGTTTTCAAAGTAAACGGTCCAGTCTCCTATTTGGTCCGGATGACCAATGGCGACGTGCACCACAGGCATCGCAACCAACTGAGGCGTGCATTGCCGATGGAGAAGCCTTCCGAGCCACTACCTGACTACCACTTCCGGCTTCCTCCGGTACAAGCACCTGGCAACGTGGAGGCTGGCGTCGTCAGCCCAAGTCCTACGCCCGAGGGACCCGAGCTGAGAAGATCTACACGAACTCGTAGACCAGTCGTTCGCTTTGTCTCTAGTGTTTAGAGACAAGTGCTTATTTATACTTAAAAGGGAGGAATGTTAGGACGCGGAATCAGACGCCGCTCTCTGTGTTAAGACGCACGCGAGCCACGTGTGAATGACGTCAACTGTATGCTGCTGTTTATTGAAACGCGCAATAAATATTTCGTTCTGTTGCTGAGCGTCTGCCCCCGTGTCACGTCCATTACAAAAACATATCACATTTTCCCTACACTATTGACGACACGCAGCTAACTTCCCTCAAACAGCATAAGTCTATGAGACTAGTGATTTGTAGTCACCTTAGATGGGAGGCTCATGTTAACTATGTTATATCTTCAGCCTTAAACATATTATTTTTTCCTTAAAACACGACTACGTTCCGCACACCTCACACAAAACTCCTAGCCTATAAAACTTTAATTCGTCCATTATTAGAATACGCTAACTTAGGCTCGTTTCCGACCACAAATAACCTAATTAAAGAGACAGAAGGTGTACAAAGGAAAGCCGTTGGATTTATTCACAACTAATACAGGTTGCTCGATTCACCCACTGAACTAACTGCAAGAGCTGGGTTACTTACATTTCGAAATCGCGCTAAACTCGCACGCCTAAAAAATTCTCTTCCAACTTATTCACATGCAGCTAAACGTCGACAGCTCCAGATACATATCTATTTCAGAAACCAGACAGTCACGCCACAAACATCCATTAACATTACAGGGATACCGTTTCAACACCAAGCGCTTCAAGTATTTTTTCTTCCCACAGTCAATTAGAGAATGGAATAGATTGCCCGCTTGTATTACTAAAAGTAAGGATTTGAATACTTTTTAACTTTACTTGATAACCATATTTGGGCCAGTCATAGTTGAATTGATGTTTTTTTCTCTATCTATGCTTATTTTTTCTGTCTTTTACAATTCTTAAGTGTTTTTTGAATATGTGAATTGTTCAGTGCATTACGTAGTCAATTTTCTTTCAATTATATCAGTGACATTTTTTTGTGCGAAATTGAAGGGGTCCACTGTGTACCATTTATGTGTTCTGAATGTTTTTTGCCACGTTGGTTATAATTCCATACTCTCCATGTAATATTACAGAATATCTCTGTAGTCATGAATTTTCACTTGCAAGTGTAAGTGCACCTATTGTGTATTTTGGCTTCCCTCCTGCAATAGTCCCCGCTGGGACTGGTAATATGTAAAAATAAATAAATTATATATATATATATATATATATATATATACATACAAAAGCCACGGAGAAAGCCACGGTTGGCTGTTGCGAACCCACCGGCAACAATTTCGTAGCCCTAATAAGGACTCCTCTTTCGTTAATAAGAAGGCGCTATGCTTCGTCGACAGGCTCAATGCCAGACAACTCGCTGTCGGAGTCGCTTTCTTCAGTGTCTTCACCCAGGTGGATGATGATGGGTTGAATGTGCTCACTCACAGATATATATATATATATATATATATATATATATATATATATATATATTGAGAGATAAAGATGTGAAAAGGTCTACGCTTCTACAAAACTGTTTGTCGATGTTTCGATCGGAGACCGATCTTATTGAAGTCTCTGATCGAAACATCAACAAATAAACAGTTTTGTGGAAGTGTATACCTTTTCCTATTTGTTTTACGGCGATAGAACACAGACCCTTCATAACCCACGTATTATCTACAATGGCTGCCGTATTACAATAGCAACCTACATAATATCTACAATGGTTCCAACCCAAGCTTCTCCAAACCAAGTTATGTGGACGTTCCCTCAGCAGACACCGATTTGTGTGCCGTGTTGGGGGATTCGGGGACGAGGCATCTACATATTCATTTCGATCCTTCCAGTTTTCAATCTCCTGCGTTCATCTCGCAGACCGGTGCCCAAATTGATGGCATCGCCGGATTTCTGGACTTTGTACCACGACGTATTTCATAGCTGATACTACACATCGGGATGAGTGACCTCGCCAGGACCAATGCCGACATCGCCATCGGAAAGTACGCCGTGCTTTTGGACCATATCAGGAGCAAAAGGTCAGACAGTGGCACCATATTTGCCACATTGGTGCTGCCGTGAGTCTTGAACGAGCGGCTCCGATAGCCTAACTGCAGGCAAGTGCACCATGTTTACAAGCAAACACATTTGTTTAATTGCCGGCTTGTTAACTTTTGCGTAAGCCTCTAAATCTATTTTGAATCTGTTATGCTATCCACCAGATCCCGCCATGAATGGTGCTAGCTGCGGACGGGTTACACCCGAATTTCGTCGGTGTATCTCTGCTTGCCTGGAACATCTAAACTGTTCTCCGTCATATTCGGAAAGAACACATGAGAGTCCGGAAAAACCACGTGCCCACCATTGAACGAACCAGCCACCGCCAATGAACCCATCCTTCGCACAAGTGCTCAAGTCGAACATTTGAGCCAGCAACATCCAACACCAGAGGCCAAGCTCGAGCACTCTGGCAAACGGCAGCAAAGCACACACACCAAGGACCGCTAAGGCCATCAAAACGCCCACACATTCCAAGAAAAAAACAAGCAACAAAATGCCATCCTGTGCGCGCCGGGACCAAAGCGATCGCGTCGCCCATTTTGACCGCTACAGCACCAATGACTCAGAATGCGCAGACGGCAGCACCAACGGCTTGGGAAAGGAAACCATCTCAGTGACCCTGAAGCAGAGAACCAAGCTATTCAAGGTCAAGGTCTTCCTCACCCTCCACAGGACCACAGTTAACTAAACCCGAGCCCTGCACGTCCACCAGCAGGCCCGCCATCGACCACAGAGGACTGCGAGCCATCAGACTCCCCTACAGCACATAGGGAACAAGCATCCGCCCCCCTGATCAGAAAGGTAGGATCTCCGGAAAAGCTGTGGTTCTGCCAGTTCGTGACAATACGGTTGCTCAAACACACGACCGCCTCCCCCAGAGACGACGCGGGCGCTCAACCGCAGACACCCCATTGTTGAGGTTGAGAAAAACGGTTGATTAAAGGCTACGCCATGACCTACTCCTCGGGCCAATCAACTATCACTTAAGGTATGAGGCCAAGTGTCGGAAAAACTTTTTAAAAGCGATGAACACGAGACAACATTAGTCTATAATATAAAGCACATCTTTTTTAGGCATATGTGAGCATTATAATGCAAGTCCTATTTTTTGTAAAGTTTTTCAAATTGATTTCATTGAAAGTGGGTCTTACGCCATCACTCTTAACTCAAGTTCCACTCATTTTTTTATTTTTTAACTTTTACATTCTAATATTGTTTTAAAAAGGAACGCGAAAAAACTTTCGCCCGTGCAATGTACCAAAACAAATGAGGACTGATGGATATTAAAGAAAAAATGTATGCACTAGCACTAGAGGCACCTTTGTATAATAGCCACCCATATTGAATCTTGTGGCGCGAATTTACTTATTGAGATCCACTGCACGCCTACTAATCTGATAAGTAAGTGTGCCAAGTTTTAATGAAAAATGTTCATTAGCAAATGAGTTATGACAGTTCGCGCACGGAAAAATACGAGAAATGTAAGTTCTGAAAAAATCAACAAATTAGATTTGAAATAGGTGCAGCGTTTACACCAGATGATCACGAGCACTAAAAATCTCGATATTTCCAGCTAGTTCCCTTGTGGACGTTACTACTGTGTGCGTTTGCTTGAGTGGGAATTTGTTTTCTAGCTTGTTTTGCAGCCTCAGCGCCATGACGGGGTGCTTTCGCGCAGCGGTGCTGATCATTTGTGAGCCAAGTTTTTGCAGCGTAGAGGCGCGGCTCGATCCAAATTTGCTTGAAAATATCAAATGTGCTTCTGCTGTCATTATTGAAATGACACACATCAAAGCAAATTTGGTCTTTTAGAGGGTCACATATGTGTCATTGAGCGTGAATAACACATGTACTTCATCAATTTGTGATTAAAAATGAAGTGTTGACAACGCTTTCATGGCATTCTTGCATGTTCACACTTGATATGATTGCTAAATAACCATCAAAGTGCTACATATCAAGCTAAGCTTATGATTCAGACAAATCTGGCACTTTCAGTGTCGGTTTCGGAGATGATCTGTAGTCTAACATTTCTGATTGTATCTTGTGAAAAAAAAAAACTGCGTAGACAAACTTTCGGCAGCAAAATGATGGGTAATAAATTACGCATTTAACATGACGGAAACTAAAAAAAAACGGCATTTTGAAAAAAAATGCCTTTTTTCACTTGGCCTCATACCTTCAGCCGCCAGTGCATGGCCTTGACGAAGAGGAAATCCAAAAATATAATGTAATTCTGAAATACGCTTCACTAAAGCTAACCGAGGTAGGTAGGTAGGTATAAACTTTATTTGATCCATGAAAGAATCATGTGAGGGGGGGGGTGTGGGGGGAGTGGAAGCAGGAAGACGATGGGCCCTCGGGCCACTCTAGATGGCCGGACACTTCTGTGCTTCGGCGACCCCTCTGGCCCAGCCCACTGTCCGGAGCTGTAACCCCGGTTGCGAGCTGCGCAGAGCAGCCTCCGGTGGTGTTCTGACCATTGTCACGGGGGCTTGGGTTTGTCGGGGCAACTCACAAAGACGTGATTGAAGTCGGCTCTGGTGCTACGACACAGGTTGCAGTGTGGAGAGGTTTCGCCATGTGTAATAAGGGAGAGAAGAAAGGAGTCGTGACTGTGGCCGTTTGAAGTCTGCGCCACAAAACCTGGTCACTTCTGGAAAGAGATTTATGCGGTGGGGGATACGTTAGGCGGGAATTTCGATAAAACAGTGTGATATCGTGGTAGCTGAGGAGTCGATCCCTGGCACCGCGAAGCGAAGGCAGGTCGCTGTGAGCCCGGTTGACGAGTGCTCGGGCTTGGGTGTGAGCGGCCGTGTTGCCTAGGTATCCACTGTGCGCAGGGACCCAGAGGAGAGTGATGAGACGATCAGGCGGAGGAGATAAGGATTCTAGCAGCCGGTGAGTGGATTTTGAGAGTGGCGTAATTATGAATTGCAGTTTTAGAATCAGAGAAAATATACTCGGCGGAGGTGTGAACCATTCCTAAGGCAATTGCCGCCTCCTCTGCTTCCAGGGATTCTGTCGAATTTGGAATGGACACACTAGCGATAAGGTTTTGAAAACCGTCTACAACGGCTATTGTGAAAGCTGGACGATCTGCATATTCGGCCGCGTCTACGTATACTGCTGGAGAATTAGGAGGGAAGCGCTTGTGAAGAACCTTAGCTCTAGCTTCCCGTCTCGCTCGATTATGTTCTGGATGAGTGTATTGCAACAAGACGGCTAGGTGGGCTAGTTGGTAAACATTCATGTTTAAAGCAGAAGCTTTTTAAGCGCACATGAAACGAGGACAGAATAACGAAGAATTTTGACAGGACAGCGCTGTCCTGTCAAAATTCTTCGTTATTCTGTCCTCGTTTCATGTGCGCTTAAAAAAGCTTCTGCTTTAAACATGGATGAGTGTTTTTGGGGAGTGGCGGGATGCATAGGTTGTTGCTAAC
>JALIZH010020710.1:0-16951 GCA_030522465.1 Rhipicephalus appendiculatus | reverse complement strand
CACTTTTATGGGCGAACACCCATATGTAGCGAGTAGCATGGTCAATAATTAAGTGGACAAACCTTTTTGATGAGCCATATCCACAAAATCCCCCCATGGTGTCCATCGCAAATGATCAAAAGGCTCTTCAGCAGGAGGCAGGGATTCAAGTGTCAGATACTTCTTTGTTTTCGTCTTCTTGCATCTGTGGCATGTATGACAATGCCGAATGTAGGTGGCAACATCGGTTACCATATCCGGCCAATAATACTGCGGCGACAAGAGTGATAGTATCTTCTTCACTCCGACGTGCCCAAATGTTGATGTGCGTTCTTAAGAATGGTTGGGCGTAGTTGATGGGGCACATAGATCTTCCTTAGTCCTTTTCTTTTGACGATGTCTACGTTGTTTTCCAATGAGTACGTTCCTTTTGGGCGCTCATTGCTGCATCGTTGAAGTTCATCGTGGGACAGAAGTTGAACTATTGGGGCTCTGCAGAGTGCATCTGCTTCTCGACGTGGCTTATACTTTTTTGATGTTTGATGTTTACTTCATACATCGATAGTTTCAACGACCACCGGAAGAGACGACCTTGAGGATTCTTAATATTCTTCAGCCACTGTAGTGCAGAGTGATCCGTTACAACAGTGAATGGCTTTCCATGAAGGTAGCAATGCCATTTATCAATGGCATCTACGATGGTAAGGCATTCTCTTTCTGTAATAGCATAATTGACCTCGTGCTTAAGTAGTTTGCGGGAGTAATAGGCAACGGGATGTTCCTTGCCTTTGTCGTCAGGTTGCTTCAGCACTACACCAATGCCTTCGCCAGATGCGGCATCACAGTACACAGTACGTGGTCTCGAAGTGTCTTATATGCGAAGCACCGGTTCTTCAGATATGCGCTCGTTCAGTTCCCGGAAAGCTTGCTCGCATGCTTCTGTCCACGTCCACTTGCTTCCTTTGTGGAGTAGTTTCGTGAGTGGGAGAGCGATGTCGCTGAAATGAGGGATGTACTGACGGTAAGTGTTTACAGTGCCCAGGAAACGCTGGAGGTCTTTCTGTCGCTTAGGTGTCGGAAATTTGAGTATTGCAGCCAGCTTAGTTTGCTTGAGGTGTCACTGTTCCTTGCGAAATTTTGTGGCCCAAGTATTCAATGCTGGATCTTGCAAACCTGGCACTTTTTCCGTTTCAGTTTTACGTTCTCGTCTTTAAGAGCTTTCAAGAGTGCATCGAGGTGTCGTATATGATCGTCAAATGTCTCTGAGTATACGACCACATCGTCAAAGTATTTGCTAACATTAGTGAGCTGATGTTTGGCTAATATTGATTTCATGACTCTTTCTAATGTAGCCGGAGCGTTCTTTAACCCGAACGGCATTACCAACCACTCATAATGACCACCAATCGTGACAAACGCAGTTCTTGAACGTCGTCGGGATGCATTCGGACATGCCAGTATCCCGACGTTGCATCTAGCATAGTGAAAAATTACACCATCTCCCGCTAAAGGGAACCATGTGTAGATGTGAAGCAGCGGGCGCTAACGCTTACACTGGCGGCGGCGTTGACGCTGGCGCTCATCGCAGCGTTGCGCAGGAGAGAAAAACTGGGGAGGCGCAAAGCAGGCAGTGATGGAGCAGTTTTTCCTACTAGAACATGCCAATCGCTGCTAATGGGCAATGAGAGACAGAAGACTCCGACTGGACACAGAGACCCGCACTCCGCTTTTAGTTAACGCGCACGCTGCGAATTTTTATTGTTCAACAACGCACAGGAGAAATCTCCCACCGGCACCACCTTGGAGGTCAAGATCCATTGCTATATATACAGGATGGCCAGTGAACGGTTGTGCAGCGCGAGCAGTCGGTTTTTTCAACCAAGAAACTCGCTAGCAGACGCTGCCTGCGTCGGCGTCTCGAGGCGAGAGAGGCAGGAGCGTAGGAGAGGAGAGAGAGGGGGGTGACACGCATGCGCAGTGGGAGTGTGAACGCCGTGGGCAGGGATGCGTAGAGGAGAGAGGGGGGGGGGCGTAGGAGAGAGAGAGAGGGGGGACGTGCGCATGCGCAGGGGGGAGTTAGACGCCGCGGGCAGGGATGGAGAGAGGGGGGGAGTGTAAGAGGGGGAGAGAGGAAGGGAGGCGCATGCGCAGTGCGGGTGTGGTTGCCACGGGGAGGGATGCCTAGAGGAGAGAGAGGGGGAGAGGAGGTTTTTTATTTTTTATTTTTTTTTAACTTTTTTGCGCATGCGCAGTAAGGGTGGGCACGCGGCACACCACCACCACCACCACCACCACCACCGGATTAAGCTTCGCCATAAGATGCTTCACATCTAAAACTTCGCCTTTCCCAAGTGGTCCAGAATGTCATCTATACGTAAAATTGGTTGATAGTTAGGTATCGTTATGGCATTGAGCTTGCGATAGTCATTACATAGACGAGTACGTCCTTCGCCTTTTCTTTTGTGCTAAGATGACCGGTGCGGCATAGGGAGACAACGACGGCCTCACAACACCTTGCTTAATGAGGGCGTCAACTTGTTTGTTAATTTCCGCTTTGCCGGCCTGTGAACATCTGTATGCTGCTCGATGAATAGGGACAGCATTGCTAAGTGCAATCCTATGTTGCTCAGTTGTGATGCATCCAATATCTGTCTGGGATTTCGAGAAGATCTCGTCATACTTATTTAAAAAGAGAGTCGAGCACTACTGATTCATGTTCTGGCAAGTGTTCTCAATTCAGGCTTCTCATCAGCGGTGCTTTAGTGGTTTTCTTTTCTTTGTGATTCGACAGGTTCAAATTTTCACGTCTTTGTGTTACTGACTGGCTTTGCAAAATTACAGAAAGATTGAAGTACGATGCGCTGTCTAGGCCAAGAACTAATTCTGTTCTGATGCCTCGCAGAACGTGCATAAACTTTCTTGTGACATTCCCAATTTGCAATTGAATGTTTACGCGACCCAAAGTTCGAATGCTTGAAGTAACTTGCTGCACCATGATGCTGGAGTCTCTCATCAACTGGAGCTTGAGCTTTTTGTGCACATCTTCACTGATACAAGGAATTGTTGCTCCCTATATCAAGAATTGCAGTTACTGGCCTTCCGTTGATGAGAGCATCGAACTGTACTAATGAAACTCGGGGTCGCTCTCCTCGTTTCCCGGTCTAGTGTCAATAGCGGACACGTTGCCGCGGCGCGGACATTCGTTGTGCCAATGAAACTGTCGTGGGAAACCAGCAGCTGAGCAATATCTGCATTCATTTTGTGGGACACGCGGTCGAGAAGTCAATGTTGGCTGCTGCGGTCTGCTGAAGGGACGTGGAGCTCTTGATGTAGTACTAGGAGTACGAGTAATGGAAATTCCTCTCAGCCGTCTTGAAGATGTCTCGACCCCTTGGGCAGCGGCGAGCCACTCTGATGACGAGTTGAAAGACAGTCCGGCGAGCGCCAGTTCCACATCAGCAGGAACACCGTCAGTCAGTCCAGAAATGATGTGGCACTCTTTAAGGTCGGTCAAGGAGTCGTTTTTTTCTCGTCGTAGTAATCCTTGATGGTCTGCCCTCCTTTAGCCGGTGGTGGATAAAGAGACGAAAGGCATCTCCGTCAGTCGTAGAAAAGCAATTCGCATGTCGCCCTTTATATCGTCCCATGTCTCGTCGTTGCCGAAAATCTCTGTCAGGTACCACGAACGCTTCCCCCTTCGACGTATTCGCTGAAGTGACTGACCCGATCGCGGTGTGTCCATGATACCTCGGTCGCCTTCGTGTCGAAAAGGAGTAGCCACTTGTCGACGGGGACGTCTTCTGGTGTTCCCTTGTACTTCGGTATGTTGAGCGGAGGCTTTGGCCTAGCCATGGCAGGTTGATGAGGTCGATCCTGTCGACTTGTGTGACGTTATAGAACACAGATATGTCGTGGTTCAGATGCCATCCATTTATTCTAATGCACGCGCACTTCTTTCTCGTCGGCTTCTCCTACCATCGCTTTTCATACGTTAAATATATATATATATATATATATATATATATATATATATATATATATATATATATATATATATATATATATATATATATATATATATATATATATATATATATATATATATATATATATATAATTCAAATATTATGACACCCAGATTGCATATCTGTTAAGCAAAACGTTCGTTATATCATCAGGACCTGGTGATCTATTTGTATCTATTTTACGCAAAAAACTAAGAATGCCATCTTTGCCTAAGAATCCCGGAAAGTAGTTAAATTTAAGGGCTGGTCTGTCTTTTTAAACACAATATTAATGAGAACTAACAGACAATGATGCCAAGGAAAGTATAGGGGGATGTTATTAAAGTAATTGTAATGAAAATTTGAAGAATGAAAAGTGGACGAAACGATAACTTGCTACCGGCAGGGACCGAAGCTGCGAGTGTAATTCAGGCATCTATTTGACGAGCGTAAAAGATGGCATGTGCGCATGCGATGCCATCAGTGTAAAAAAGGGACTCAAAATATGTGTGTTGAAACTTTGGGTAATGACAGCAGGATTATCAGTACTTCCATCAGACTTTTTTTTATCTCTGTGATGCTGTTTTTTTCTTTAGACAAGCAACGCCAGCTTTTTTTCGGTTGATTCATCATGAAGGAAGACAAAGTAGAGGAATAAAACTGGTTTGTTAACGCGTGAATGTTTTCCTGAAAGGGCGTACCAGGCTGTGGAGCCGTTTCCTGTCACCGCTCTTACGAGAGCGTTTGATCTTGCGCCTCTTATGAATCAAATCACTGTTTAACCATGGGTACTCTCTGTTGGTACGCTGCTTCTTTAATGGCACATAGGCGCGTTCACAATGGAATAATATAGCTTTAAAACACGACAACTCATTCATGTTATTTATTTCGTTGAAAGAAGACAATGAAGACTCCATGTAACTTCGCACTGCATCACCATGCGCATGTGTGCAGTCCCTGACAAATGTCTCGGAAGGTCTAATAGGTAACCGAAAGCCTGAAACTGCGCACTCTGGAACAAGTAACTTGTGATCAGATATGCCGTCTTTGACACTCACTGAACACTCTGCGAGCGAACAGCTTGCAAAACAAGGTATAGAACAGAAAAAACTAGAAATTCTTGCAGCATCAGAAACCAATTGGTTTAAAGAAAAAGTAAGTGCAGTTAATAGCAGCGATTCAAGTTTTTTCAAGAATCCTTGCCGTCATGAAAAAGACTGGGCCAAATGATGCTGGGCAATTTGAAATCACCAGGTATAAGAATGTTTGAACAGGAAATTTTATTTTTTTTGCAGGTAGTCGTAGAGTGCTTCTAGATATCGGTGTACAAAAGAAGTAATTTGGTGGTGTGACATCGCGGAAATTGATGTGTCGAATGAGATGTAGCCAAATAATATTAGCCTGATCTTTTGTGTTGAAAGATGATTTCGCAACCAGCGGCTTCCAACATGCGTTATTTGACGAGATAGCGGTCGTGCTACACAGCAAACATATTCTCGAACGCGGCCAATGTAAGCACTCACGCATATATTTCACGAACCCAAGTTAGCAGGAAACGGCGTAGACACGCTGAATAAAACTGAACTACAGTTCAACGCATGCTAATGAACTTCGCTAGCTGTCGCACAACTATTTTGTTGTGCGTCAGTTTATGCGTCCAACGCCGGAATTTACTCTGCAGATAAGGACAGCGTCATGTAGCTCCTGCGTCATGGGAGCAATGCTTCGCTTCTAAAACAAAGCGGCACTTAGGAAAGTGTGTGAAACTTGCCTTCTTTAGGAAACATTAAACAAGGTAGATGGCTGCGTTTCGTCTTGGAGGGTGTTGTCAGCTCGCCACTGGGAGAACTGTTTTACTGGAACTTTTTTTTTGTAGCGCTTTTAAGATGCTTTTATCCGCAACAGTATTGGAGCAGTTATCTGAAGCCGTGAAACAGAGGAAGAGCCATTTTAGCTAAAGTTGTTTTCAATGTTACTTAAAAGATACCCTTGAGTGAGCTCTCTTGCGCGAGCAGTGAGATTTTTTCCGGGTGTACCTCTACACACTCAATCTAAAATAGGCAGATCAGTTCCCAGGAGAGCTAGAGTGCGAGAACGTTTCGATCACCATTCGCGCACAATTGAAAGGTCCTTTTTTGCTTAGTAAAAAAACGAAAAAAAAGCTTTTTTGGGCATTAAACGAACGGCCCACTTAGAACCGAAAACTAATGCCATGCTCTGGAGGTTTGCCGACCCTCCTGGTACTTCTTTGGGACACAAAGGTCAGTACACTCGACGTACTGTATCAGTAGATAATACCGTAAATAAGACCAAGTTTAGAATGAAGCATCCATTTTCGACCTTCATCAATACATATAGATGTTAGCTTGAACCATGAAATTCAACCGACTAAACGGTACAGCGGGCATAGATAAGTCATGTTTCTATCTTGAATTAGCCTCTTTCAGCTTCCCTTTTTTAGTAGATACAGTTGTAGCTGAAATTTTGGGCTATCGTTTATGTTAACCATATGGTGAGATTTCAAATTACTGTTTTTTTTAAACTCTATGCTATGCGTACTAGCAACAAGGCATAGGAAAATTGGTAGATGATGTGACAAAATGAAACGGTGGTTCATTATGTACTGTAGTTAATTATTCGCGCCGTTTGATCATGCCGCGTCATATCATATGCTGGTATTATGACGAGGACCATATTAGGCAGGTATGTCAAGGAATGATGATTCTTTATCATGGATGTGTCATAATAATGACAGCATAAAGGTCGAACTCAACGTACCCACCTAATGTCGCACTTTGGGATAGCAATGCACACATGAAGTTTGACATTGATTTTGCTGATTTTCTTGATGATAGGATAACTTTACTTTCTTTCCAGATATTGCATTTTTGGATGTAATTACTGTCGATGCATGCAGGATTCTTTCCGTATTATTATCGCTGGTTTTTCCTTGATAGTGTGAATGGTTATTTAGTACCATCATTGAATGAGCGTGATACGAGAGATCTTTGTGTTGTGAGTTAGTATACATCCATGTGTGTTTCGAAATAAACATGGTGTGAAGTTTGGCGTTTGTGCTGTCTAGATCTTTGTCTTTTACCTTCGCTCTTTATTCCCTACAAATTCATAGTCATGTTTTAGAAAAATGCTTAGGTCTTTAAAAGAGATTCCGCATAAAACAAGTGGCGTTTGCCTATTCTCACACTCTCCTCTGGAGAATATAAAAATAATGCTAATCAAGGGTTCTTAGTTGGGCTAGTGGGTTCATCAACATTGTGATGAAATAGCGCAGACAACGGGACGTAGAACATACTGGCGTTTGTGTCATTTTTTGTAATTTATTCGCCTGCCTATATATTCTTTGCCTTTCCAATAAACAAAATTTTTGCTAGCAGCGCTGTGTCCTGTATGTTCTACATCCTGTTTCCTGCGCTGTTTCCCCACAATGATGATGCTGATTCATTGAACGGCTGCAAAAAGCATGTTTTGTCTGGACTGGGCCGATATATATTACATCAAACATTATTCATGGAAAGACTGTGTGCAGGGAATTCGTTTTCACTATTAAGAGGGTGTGACTAGGCACAAGCCTTTTTAGCATATCTGCGTCTTGAGCTAAAGGTCTGCACAGTGCATTGTCCACTCTAATGCGGAATGTGCGTTTAAACACATAACTTTCTGCAGTCTTTAGCAGACTACCGTGCATTACCATTACACATAGATCTCTTCATAATTAGGTGCACATAGGTCTCTACCTACATAATTACTATATACAGGCCCCCATCGGGAAATGTCACGCGCTTCATTGAACATCTTGATCGTCTCTTTGCGTCCCTGTCAACTAACTCGACAAAGATTTTTGTAGCTGGTGATGTTAGTATAAATCTCTTGTCAGAAAGTTCTGCAGCAAAAAAATTTTCATCTTTTATGTCTAGTTACTGTTGCGAAAATCTCGTAAAAAGTGCTACATGAATCACTGCTACGAATGAAGCAATCTTGGATATCTGTTATACAAATAGTGTACCAAAAATACAGCCCTTGGAGTGCTTTCTATCGATATCAGTGGTCATTCGCCAATCTTTTATATCTTAGGAAAAACAGTGAAAAGGACAAACTATGACAAAATTTATACATTTAGAAGAATACATGAATTTAAAATGGATATGTTCAAGCAGAGCGTGCATGATGCAGATTGGTCCGAAGTCCTGAACGAAGACCGCGCTTCGATCTGTTTTACAAGATTTTATAGAAAAATAGTGGACTTGTACTACTACCAGGCATTCTCTGTAATTATGTGGAAAAAACGGAAAAAAGTTGGGAAACCATGGATGACCTATCAATCTATAAACAAATACAATTCAGGAACAAGCTGTTTCAAGAGTTTCGGAGACTGAAAGATATTGATAAATTCAATGAGTACAAAAAAGTATCGATGCGACCTAAACAAGGTAATCAGGTAAGCAAAAGAAAATTACTATGGTAATAAATTTGATGGTGCTGATGATTCCACCAAACTATGGCATGTATATAAGGAAATCTGTCATTCAAAGGGCACTGCTACTATCCCTGATGAAATGAAATTTAACGACAAAGCTATTAGAGGTCAAGATCCTGTCAAACAAATTTGTTCACCATTTTTTTAACTTGTGGCAGAAGTTAAATAATACGACAAATGTTGACGCAAGTAGTTATATTAGGAGCAACTGTCGCGACACTTTATACCTAGCGCCCACAAGTGCTTTCGAAATAATAAAAATAATTGAATCTATTAAAAGTGAAACTGAGGCCGGTCCCGATGAGATTAAGGTTGAGCCGATAAAAGCAGTAGAATCAACAATTTCAGTTCCCCTACCCCACGTTTGTAACTGCATTCTGAAAGACGGTCACTTTCCCGATGAGCTAAAAGTTGCACGCGTAACTCCTATAGACCAGAGCACGCCTATCTCGCACCCAGGCGCCTTCCCGGCGGCATACTCTCGCACCCAGACGCCATGTTTGTATAGAACTGCCAAGGCGTGTATCTGTTACATGGTAAGCGGCGTGTCCGGGACCTTAAAATACGAGAAAGCGCCTATCCACGCCGCTCCCGCTTACAAGAAGTCGTCCGGGCACCACTGCGCTGTCTTTGGATACGAAAACAATCAGCGCAAGAGGAAGATATCACTCAGCACTGTCTGTGAAGATGACAACACAACATGGGAATCGTGCCTGTGCGGTGTTTTCAGATTGCACAGATTTCCATCCGCAACGAAAAACGACGAGCTCGTCCGCCAGTGGATAATTGCAATCAACAGGAAAAACTACGAGCCCAGTAAAAGTGTACGAGTAAGTACACTTACTGCGTGTATTCAAGCTTGACGCCAGCTATTTCGCTTTACAGCAGTAATTTGCGTGCAGTATGCCTGCACTATGCGGCACCAAATCATTGCCGTACTCTTTCGCAGGCCGCATGCCAATAATAGGAGATATTAGGAGTCACGCGTGCACGCACACTGCGCACGTTTAGTACAAATGTAACGGCGTACTGTCGCGATACAAAGAAACGTGAACTGCGGAAAGCGTGGCTTTCGACTCAGTCGAACTGCGACATGCCTTGACTGTCGCTAGGCGAATCTGTGCTTTCAGCCGGCGTAGCACTACATCTTGCGCTGGCTGGCACTTTCACACCGCGTGCACCGCGTGTGTGGGTTCCGAGTGCCAGGCATGAGTGGCAAATGATATACATATGCGCTGTATGAGCGCGAGCCGGAGCGGGATTCTAGCGCTACGGTGACACCGGCTGAACGCACAAGTTTTGCTTAGCGACAGTCAAGGCATGTCGCAGTTCGACCGAGTGGAAAGCCACGCTTTCCGCTGTTCACGTTTTTTGCATCGCGATAGGTACTATCGCGCTCAGTATGAGCTACATCACGCGAGCGCGTGGCCCAGCGCTCTGCGAGGCTGTAAAGTGACGCCGATCGTGCCATATTTTCGAGTTATTGGGAGAGAGTGTGGCTATTCCTCTAAGTGCGCATCACTCCCTATTGCTTGCTTTCACCCTGGCCCTCTTTTATTTGAAGGAACGTTTTGCCATTTGTTTAGCTTTACTGAAGAAAGATTCGAAGTCTGTGTGTCAAGCCACGGCGGACGTTATCATTTTCGAAGCTGACATCACGACAGGGCAAAACGAGGGCGAGCGTGAAAGCAAGGCGAGGCGATGCACACTCAAAGAAACAGCTAAGCGCTCCCCTGATAACTCCAAGTTATTTCACGATCGGCGCCACTGTACAACCTTACAGTGCTCTTGGCCACGCGCTCCCACGATGTAGCTCATACTGAGCGCGATAGTACATGCCTGACAAAGTTGCTTCCGCAGTCGGCAATGCACGTGCTGTAGACATTCCGGACCGTCGAGGAAGGTCTTCTCAACGTTTCACAAGAAAACAGCACACATTTCCAGGCGAGGAAAAGCGCGAGACATGCTTACAGCCATACTCGGGCTGGGAAGTTTCGCGTTTGAACTGCGGAGCGTCTGCTAGCCTGGCAGTTCCAGGTGTTGCTTCGCCGCGCATGCAACAGATGGCGCGACGTGCTGCCTATTATGGCGGCACACACTAAACTCGCTGTGTTCTGGTGTATACACAAAGGTGCAAAAAGTGACGATCTGGGAAATTATCGTCCCATCTCTGTTTTGAATGTAATCTCAAAAGTAATTGAACGCGTTATACGTAAAAGAATAACTGCCTTTTTAGAGAAAAACCAACTGATAGTACCGCAGCAGTTTGGATTTCAAAAAAAGAAGTCCACTGAGTTAGCACTACTAGGCATTAAAGAAAAAATTGTTGAAAACATTGAAAAGAAGCAGTTTACGGTGGGAATATTCTTAGATTTAAAGAAGGCGTGTGACTCCGTTACTCACAACATATTACTAGCTAAGTTACCTTACTATGGTTTGAGGGGCCAGGCTCATCTGTTAATAAAAAGCTATCTAGAAAATCGAAAACAGTACGTAACAGTAAACAGCTGTTCTTCAGACCACAATCTAATCACTACGGGAGTTCCACAGGGCTCGATACTTGGTCCCATTTTATTTCGTTTGTATGTGAATGACATCTGCAATATATCCCACACTGAGGAAATCGTACTTTTCGCTGATGATACCAACGTATTTTTTTACAACAGAAGTTTGGAAGATGCCGAAATAAAAGCAAATATATGGCTGACAGAACTTTCGCTGTGGTTAGATGCAAATGAGTTACAACTAAATAAAAAAAAACTAAATATATCGTTTTCTGAGCTCGAAACTCGCGTATAAATATTACTTTCAACCTAAGTTTCCAAGACTGAGTGCTTGAAAAGACGAGCAGTATTAAGTTTTTGGGAGTATTTTTTCAAGAACATTTATCGTGGAATGACCACAAATCTCACCTTCAAAACAAAATATCTCGTACAATTGGTGCATTGTGGAAAACAGAATCTTTAATTCCAAATAGACTAAAACCGATTATATATCATGCTCTACCTCAGTCACATCTGCACTACTGCTTATTAATCTGGGGATCTACAATGAAAACTAACTTAGGTAAACTAGAAGTTTTGCAAAAAAGAGCCGTTCGTGCTCTTGAACGCATCCCTTTTTCAATGACACCACATCTCCATATAAAATTAAGTATAGGTTAGTTTCACCAAGTCTTCTTTACACAGAGAAGCTTTCACTTTATATGTTCATGCGGTTTAAAGAAAACTGGACAAATTTTCAGTCCACCTATCTTCAAACGACCACAGACCGCAACGTACGTGTGATCAACTACAAACTACTTAAGAGCAGAACAAATTTTGGGACGCAATGCTTGAAATACAAAATTCCTAGGCTCTTAAATGCAAACAGAACTGTTAGACATATTAAAAGAATCGGCTTCTTTAAAAGTGAGTAAAAGACAAATCTGCAAATATAGTTAATTGTGTTGCCCATTGTTGCGTTGTCAGTGCTAACGTCTGCAGGTTGAATAATGTTATATTGTTCCTTGGGCTACTTCTTTCACTTTTGTTACATACTCTATAGTGATGTTACTCATGTTGTTTGTTGTTTGCTACTCGATCATGTGCTTAGTGTGCACATATGCTGTTGCTTTTTAGTTATGTTGCTTCGCCGAGCACTGATTGTACAGGGGTCAGGGCCTCAGTCAGGCGCATGCGCGCGCCTTTAGCCCTGATCCTTTTGGTTTTCTGTGGGAAAACTAACAAATGTGTGAATAAAAAAATAAGAATAATTCTTAATCACCTTGCTATGTCATAGGCTTTCTGCAGGTCGACATAAAAGATAATTCAGAGCTATTCCACTCAATGAACGAGGACAACCAGTGAAGCTGCGTGGTTTCACACCATCACATACAAGAAACATCGCACTTTCGTTTTAATCCCCCCCCCCTTCTTATCGCGAAGAAAGACTCTCCCAGGCCTCGCGTAGGCTGCGGCGAAACGATTGCCAGCGTCGTCACCATGGTCTCGTCACTTGCGCTCGGCATCTCAGACGCGTTCATGCTCGCTTCTCAAGGCGCCTCTCCTGGGAAGCTTGTTGTCATTCGCAGGAATCACGGCCTCTCAACACGACGTCGGAGCGAGAATGCTCTTGAAGACGAGCACGTGATTCGCTGCCTGTGGGAGCTCCGTTATAAACACGTGAAAAATTGTGTGGCCACGTGGCCACTCTTCTGACGCCTAGTAATCGCCGCTCGTTCTTGGGTTCAGTTGTCCACGCGACTCTTTCTCTACGCACTCTGTAGACGCACGCAGTTTTGTCAGAAAGTAGCCTACAGTAGTTCCTCTTTAAAAGCCGAACAGATGTTTGTGTTTAACCATAATCATTCACCATTAACAGCCTATTGTGTCTCCAATGCAGGATGCAGCACTCTCTTAATTCTCTCCAATTTACTTTGAACTGCGCGAGCTCCTTCCATTTTAAGCCTGCGATGTTCCTAATTCCTTCACTCCATTTAACGCGCTGAGGGCCTCGCATGCGTTTCTCCTTTCTTGGTAGCCAATCTGTTTTCAGTTGACCATCGATTATCTGATCTCTGCTTTGCGTGACCAGCCCATGTTCAGTTTTTTCTGAGATCAGATCTTTCTTCTAAATCTTCTTCCTCTCGATTCATCACTTCTGAGGCGTCCGTAGTAATTGCCTCAACGTCAGCGATGTGGTGTAGTGCTGACTAAACTTGCCTAAAACCACGTTGACTGGTTAAAGTAGATGGTTGTTTTTAAAAAAAATGTAGGTAATGTACCAGTTTACTATTTTTTTCGTTTAAGCTATATACACAAAGAGTTTGTTAGCACTATTGGCCTATAACTTGATGCTGACGACCAGTCATTGCTAAGTTTGTGTACTTACATGACAGTCGCTTCATTCCAAAAAGTTGGAATTTACCCAGATCCGCACATTAATCAATTAATTTAATTTATTTATTTAGTATACCTTAGATTATAACATAGACGACTCATAGCAATCTCGCGGAGAAACACCGGGTATATAAAAATAAAGGAGAACGAGAAAAAATTTAGAATAACATAGGGCCCAATCTTTGCAATTGTGTTTCATGGTTCTGTAAATTTATGTGTGCACATTCCAGATCTTGAGCCAATCACCTCTTTATGGTTAGCTCTTGCAAAAACTCAGGGAAGCCTTACTTTCAGCTTGACTGAACGATTAACTTTTAAAACCATCCGTTCAGTCAAGCTGACCGGATGGTTTTTAAAGTTAATCGCTCGTGCAGTTTCATTTAGGTGGCTTTCACTCTATACATGTTTATACTGTTTTACACCTGACTCTTATTTGTATAAGGATTAATTTGGCAGTGCTACCATTTCGAACTCTCACTGAGCATGCCATTCATGCGTTGTGTATGTTTGATGATTGTGAACACTTCTAGCATAATCAGCTCTACGTTATGCAGTGTATCAAAAACTAACCTGAAACAATGTATGCAGGCTGTATTTATAGGAGTGTGTTGCAGGCTGTATTTATAGGAGTGTGTTCGGTGATATCTCAAGGAAACGTCACTCCCGCAAAGGACACTTCAAAGTGCTTTTGAGCGCACACGAACCGGAGAACTTCGTCCGCACACACGCGCACAAAAATAAGCTGGTACGGAGTGCAGTCAGTTTGTGACGGAAAAATGCACTCACCCGTAGAAAAGCATTGCCGGCAAGTATTTGGCTAAGTGCTTGTGACCGCGCCAGATGCCAGCTCGCACGCATCGATTGAAAGAAACGATGTTTATGCTCTCACGCGTGTATCCCATATTTGCAACGCTGTCACAAGCAGCCTTCGCTTCGTTTCCCGCATTGCCTTGCTTCGTCATGCCGACCGAAAGCTGCCGAAAATCGTAGCGGGAAGGTAAAATGCTCTCGAAAGCGATTTCTTTTTTTTTCCGCGCCACCAATACAGAACTAAACAGAGGACGGAACTAACGTTTCGGGTGTTTCACGTGCCCCCCAAAACAAAGCCATTTTGTTTTTGCGACACACAACAAAGAGACGAAAAGAGAAAGAACTTTGAAGGCGAATACGTACGCACAAAAATATTTCGAGCTGGGCAAGCTCTGCATACAGCCACGAGTGCACCACGTTTACGGCAGCACTGACAACATCGTCACAAAACAGGAAATGGCTTTTGTGTCGCATGGAAATGTGAATCTGTTTTCTCGCACGGAGTGCAAGTGTTTGCAAGCGGTTACACATATGGATTCTCCCCGGATTTGCAGAAGAACTCTCGCGACTCTGCCGGTATCGATTCCCGCCAGGTGGCTCTGAAAGAGAATCGAAAACGCAGGCACCATTTATTTTTTCCACGCAGCCCTGGTACGATGCTGTGGAGTTGAAACACTTCTGGCACTGATCACTCTCCGCTAAAGAGCTCGAAATACTCCCCTTGCAATATATTTACGGATATCCTTAAGTTGGGGAGCATAAGCCTACCCACCTATTACTATATTATGCAGCTTCTGACATTTTCTGCATCTCTTCAATAAAACTATGTTATTACGAACAATTTGACATGTTGCAGATGTATTCTTCATCTATAGAGAAGCTGATTTGACTTCCCTGTAGGCATTTCATGAGTGTCTCCTCTGCGTTTACGTAATAGCTAAAGCCTTATCTTGGTCGCTTTAGGCTATAAGAGCTACGCGTGAGTAGAACTGATCTCAAGAGTACCAGTCTTATTCTCGGGATCACAGGACAAAATTATGAAGCGTCGTCACTACGTCAAACAAAAAGCGTCACGATATCGACTTTTTTGTCCTGGTCATTGCGTGGTCAGTTGCTACGATTTCGCGGATAACACTGTTCGCATGTCACACCAAGAAAACACACAGTACCAGTTGCATTTTATATGGTATACACTACAAGGTAGCTTCGACTCCTGGGCACGTGGACTCTAACTGAGGGGGGTGGAACCCGCCAAGTATAAGACATCCATGACTTCGCCAAATGAATCCTTCACAGGAAATCCCAGATCAACAAAGATTTCAACGATGTGAAGCTTCGCTTGTCTGTCGGATTTCGTTGGGGACTGTTTTAACCAAGGCATGCATAACAATATATACAATGACCCACAATGCAGCATGCGTGGCCTGCGGTACTGAAAACATGTCGACCATTTCATGTGCCACTCACCTCGACTTGCCTCTGAAAAACAAAGATGCGGCGCTTTGCGATGGTAGAAAGATTGGCCGCCGTCCGTGCAGGTGCTGGGAGAACACCGCGCCTCGTCGATCCACAAGGTGATGAAGGAATTTATGGGATTCATAAGGACGTGGGGCCTCTGTAAACACGATTGGCGTGCATTCAACGTTCATTTCCTCATTTTCATTCTTTCCTCTCTTTCTCATCTTTCTATTTTCTGTTACAATTCCTCCAGCGTAAGGTAACCAATCATAGACATTTTGGGCTAACCTCCCTTTCTTCTTTTCTGTTAGCTTGCTTCCTGCCTTCCTATGCTTACGGAAACCTCGTGCGCTGGACAAACTTTCATACGTGCGCATCTATAACGTAGCGCGTAAGGGACACGGACAGAAGTAGGAACGGCACACCACACAAGGTGGAGCTTAAAACAATTGTAACAGCGGAGATGTTCAGGACCGACCTGGAATGCGGACGGGCGAACTTAAGCTGAGAGTAGAACCGGCGTTGCAGAAAACGAGGTGCGTATGCGCCTCAGAAAGCGGGTGAGTACAAGCAGCTACTAGCATAGCATAGCCATGCATAGCATAGTATAGCAAGGCGGTGGGAGAGTGATGCCAGGGTGAGGAGGAAGGAAAAGAAGAGGAGAAAAGGTAAATAATGGCGTAGTCTGGGAAGCATAAGGGTAAAGAAAGTGAGGATGAAAATGGCTGATGCAAGGGTGAAGAGGTGGCAAAGAAGCAATTGCAAGGGTACGCCGTAGCACAGCCATGTACAGTATAGCATAGAAAGGGGTAAGATAGAAGAGAGGATCCGGAGGAGTGATCTGAAGGTTAGAAGACCGGAAAGAAGGAGAGAGACCAATATTCAAGAGTAAAGAAAGAAAGAAACTAGAGCGAAAGGGGACAGAAGAAAACGAGGAAGATGTAAAAAGCGATAAAGAAATAAAGAACGAAGAAGCAAATCACTCTGCACTTGCTTGCCGGCTCCGGTGTTAACATGGATTTCACGGGAAATGGGCGGTATCTTTTGTTGATTTCGACACAATCATAACACTTAACAACAGGCTCTATACAACAAAACGCAAAAAAATTCTCCACACAGATGTTTCCCTCCAACTCGAGGGCGCACATTTAATTCCGAAGGTGATACTTGATGAGCCGAGGGCACTTTGATTGTATTTTTCTATCTATCTGCACATTTACCCGAAGATGTCTATTTATCTACCGGGATTACTGAAGTGGACACGGAAAACACACGAGTACGTCTGAGAATTAATATGCATAAAACTAAAGTAATGTGCAACAGTC
>JALIZH010020709.1:0-32098 GCA_030522465.1 Rhipicephalus appendiculatus | reverse complement strand
AATTTAAGATTACGATTACGTAGTTAAACCGAAACGTCTTTTGTCCATCTTTTTATTTCAATTTGTTCGTTGTCCTTCGTATTATGGCCTCATGTTTTATTCCGATCAGACGGGCTTCCGTCGAAGTCCCGACTCTATATTAATGTCCACATAGGACAAAAACAAAAGCTATTGGGCTGTGTGATGTTTCATCTGTATTTAGGCATAGCGTGGATGCGTATAGACATTGCTTAACCTCGATAAGGGCACCACTGCAAATGCACAGGTGCAGCTGAAAATGCGGTATAACATCCTTTATTTGATGTACACGTCAACCCGTTTTAACTATACCATACGCATGCCTGTCATAACGCCGAAAAAAAAATGCTATTGGGGATCCTTTTTAAATGGTACTTAAGAGTTCCCGTGTCTTCAGACGCTGAATTGCTGGTGATAATTGTTGCGAGGGATCAAATAACACATACACTTGATAACATTACAAGTGGAAAACCAAGAAAAGTGGTTGCAGAAAATTCAAGAGGACAAGCTGCCTTTACATACACTTACATATGCGCAATGCTTACAGAATCAAACTAACCACGTTACAGTAAGTTAGCAGAAAAGGTCAAAGAACACACTCTCCTCAAAACGTTGGAAAAAAATCACGAATAGAACAGTTATGCTTTAAATATCAAGAAACGTTTAAAGAGACGTTTATGGACGTATGGCCGTCGGATTACACAACTAGAAGGGATTACTCACTGAAGATAGTGAGAATGCTCCGCTGATAAAACCAAGCAATTTTATCTCGATTATGTTCTAATCAATTTAAGAGGTGTAGTGACTTCTAAACTATAGGCCCTGAAGGTGACGTGAAAGAAATAAATGATGCGTGTGTCGGTACTGAGACTGTCGTCCCTAAACAAATCTAGAAAATGGGTTCCTGTTTCAGTTAAAGCTAAGATTCTTCCCTAGGGCCACCTCGGTGAGCAACAAATGACACATTTACTGCCGCACATATGGAATATTGAACTGCCTCCACGGCGAGGCATCACCCTTGTGCAAATTTAAGAATATTTGGCGCGGTTTCTCTTCAGGATTGAGTTAGGTTTGGCTAGTGAGGCCGTTTGGCCAGAACACTCGTCCAAGTGCCTTGAGGTACTCACACGAAAGGAGTACAGACAGGAAAATTTTCCGCTGTGTCTTTCCTTCAAATGAAAGGCCAAGCCCTCAAGAGCTTAGAAAACGCACTGCTAAGTGTGAGTGCGTTCTGAGAAGTAATTATAGTCTGTTTTTGAAAGCTAGTTTTGGTTCCTACTGTACCCTGTCGTCATAATACGGCACGACCTTCCCGTCACGTGCTCGCGCAAGATATTGTGACGTTTCCGAGGTTGCTCAGCACCGTGGTTCCATTACTGACGCACAAGCGGAAATTTTGAATGTTTTGGTGACGCACAAGGGGCCATTTTGGAAGTTTTGGTGCCTCACATCATAACAACTAAGACTGGTGCGTGACGTCACCAGCATTCGTACTGTAGCCTGACGTCAAGCTAGTGTCGATGTCGGTAGGTGAACCACGGGAAAATTGACTTGAATATCAAAATAAAGTATATTACCTGCAGTTTCAGAGCCACACACTTTTCTAGAGCCATGTCTGTATACAGGAAATTTGTGTGGCAGTGTAACACACCTCCGAAAAATGCTGTCATGCCCCTTTAACGCATCACATTCGTTTTAACGGTAAGCTCAATAATTTTTTTTAAGGGCAAGTTGTTTCTTCCAAAGAATAAAGCCTAAAAGAAACTTACCAATCGAGAGGAGCAGTATGTTTGAAGGCAGTAGCACGTTCAACGAAACAAGAGTTCCTTCGCGTCGTTTCTCTGATTCTGAACAAGCAGCGCCTTGCATCGACGCCTACTTTAGCAGCGCTGTGCAACTGGACTTCAAGAAGATTGCAATTTCCGCCTATTGTCTCCGACAGTGGCAAAACGAAGTCAGTTGGGTTCCATTCCGACCCACTCTGTGTGTAGAACACTCGAGTGATGTACTTGCTGAGCCCGATAGTGGTAGCAAGGCGGCAGTTATAAGCGAAATTGTCGCTGTTGTCAATATAGATATATGCGATGCTAGTGTTGGCTGAGATTGATTCGAAGAGAACTGTCCAACACGAGCAGGTTACGGCTTCCGCAGCGTTTGTCACGAGCAGGTGCAGTTCCTTAAGCGCGCTAGTGTCCCGGATGTACTTGCCGAGGGAAAAGAACAGACGTTCATCGGGCTCGAATATCCCTATTGAAAGGCACGCGAAGTGATCGAACGTGGGGAGTCGTTGTAGAGAGCGGACTTTCACGTTCACCTCTCCGTAAATATGGATGCTTGAAAAGAACCTGACATGCATGAGGTCTACTGCCACGGTTCCGTGCATGTAACTCCCGAAGGAAACACGACGCGAAAGCTTCGTCTGCGTCAATGCCTCGAGGACTGAAAAGAGCGTTTCGTAATCTTTAGGCCCATGATTCAAGACTTCTAGCTTCTTAAGATGATTATTTCTTGGCAGAAACGCAAAGAACGAGATCCAGTTGTTTGGATGCCACAAGGAGTACTGCACCGTGAGTTCCTCCAATGTTTGGTTTTGTGCGAGTGCCTGCGCGCAGCGTGTGAGTGTTGTGTCAGGTATATCAGCATACTTGTCCCGCACACCGCCGAGAGAGAGTTTCTTTAGAGTGGGACATCCTGCGACTATGCTCGTCAAGAACTCCGCAGTTCTTTCGCCGCCACAAACTCTACAAATGTGAAGTGCAGAGAGAGTACAGTTACCAACGAGGGACTCGTCTAGCAACAGCTCTTCGCGATCCATGGCTTCGCCGAAAATCGTCAGGTGTGTCAGAAATCCGTTATTCCTCAAGTATTCGCCGAGGCACCCTGGCTGCTTGTCTGTCATCCAGTTTGCCCAAAGCTCAAGAGACTTTAGTGTCGAGTTCGCGGCTAGTGCGTCGACAAACGTCTTTGGTGGCTGGCTGTTCTCGAAGCAAGCGTGGAAGACCAGGGAGGTAAGGCGGGTAGTAGTCCTCAGATGAGCCGACACTGCGGCCACAAGAGCGTCTGTGCTCGGAGACATATAGCAATGTAGCTCTTCCAAACAGTGAAGCCTCAGCAATAGTGTCGCGAATTGGCTCTGCAGGCGGTCCCCATAAGGAAACTCCACCCTAAGCTTCTTCAGGCGAGAGTTTTTGGGCAGTTCGTCTAGGACAATGCGGATGTGTGCCGTTGCCCATTGATACTTCAGTTCGAGGCCAGCGATGCAGACGTGGGTTCTGAGCAGCCACCGAAGAAAAGCGTTTGCCCGGCACAGATCTGCTTCGGAAGATGGCATGACGCCGGCTTCGAACGGCTGATAGCTCACCAAGGACAACGAGCCTCCGCCTTGTTCCCGAAGCTCCATACCGATGTCGAAGAGCAACTCGTTGTAGATATGGAGGTAATCGTTAATCGGACAGGCTTGGTCGCCTTGCGTGGCTGTCGGCATGTTGGCTGAGCACGGCAATCTGAAACGCTCCGCTCTTCCGCGATCAAAAATGTTAGCGGTTTCCACCTGTTCTGCAGCGAGCGACGGTTTTCCCCCTTTCCACAAGAGGGGATCCGTTGTATTCCTCTTCCATTGTATTCCTCTGGTGGATCACCCTAGCTGGCCATGAGATTCATCCTGCGCAAAAAGGAAGTGCCTGCTCAGGTTTACATGTAGCACCCTCCTTACCTGCGATGATTACAGGCCCTCTCGTAGCGCTGCATAACCTCTGGGATCAGTCCGCTCTTGACCAAGCGACAATGTGGCGTGATAACATTGGAAGAATGGACTGTTGGGCGAGTTGGTATTCTATGTTTCAAGAAAAATGCGCGATAAACGTGGACGAAGAGAGACGGGAACAGCACAAGCGCACATGCGCTTGTGCTGTTCCCGTCCCTCTTCGTCCACGTTTATCGCGCATTTTTCTTGAAAAGTGATAACATTGCCGACTTCACAATAACGGCACAAGGCTTTGCGACCTGTGACGTCACTCTCACGACAAATGATAGCGTCAGAGTTTTACGTCATTGACGACGTCACGTAACCTAATATGGCGGCAAGCACCTGCTAGCTGGCGGGCGTGCTTGCATAGCATACAGTGCATGCCTCCATGCTGGAACAAATGCGCTCGTGTTTGTTTCTGCGTTCATGCTGTCCGGAAATGTTTTTTTCTTTTTTTTTTATTGCATCATAGATTGCTCTCGTTGTTTCCTCTGTAGGCCTTCCACAAGCGCCAATGTATCTTATGTAGAGTACTTTGTTTATGGGTCGCGGTATCTGACTGGCCAGTGACGCGGTTTCTTGTGTTGAACGATATTTGTATTTTTCATTGCTATTCACAGTATTGTTTATTTTTGTTTCACGAAGTGCCTTTATCACGTTACTCTCATTGCGCAGTGGGTCTTATTGTAGTGTACTGCGCAAGAGTGTGAAACTACACCCATATAAATAGTGCCTTCAAGATGTACTCTCTTCATTCAGACGAAGGCTGGTCCACCAGCCGAAACGTTAATAAAACATTTCGTACGTGCATCCTTTTCTTCAATCATATTCCGAGCCGCAACCATCGATCAAGAGCAAGCCGGGCCCCGCCCCCTCCGGCAAAATGAAAACTCTCCGCCTACGGCCGGCGCAGACAGACATCGGCACGGTCGAGACTTGCAGGCCTCCTTTATATTCTTCGCCTCATTTATTAATCCTCATGAAGACACATGGATGGTTAAACGTCGTATTTAATTAAACAATTAAACATTACCGACCTCCAGACCTGAATTACATCAACAATCAGGCTATTTGTCGATTACTGCGTCGCTCACCGCGTATTAACAAAGACTCATGACTTTTCTCAACTGTAATATGATCGTGGTCGGATTTCTTCTTGGTGTTCACTCTGGTCCATGAAATTGAAGTTAACAAATGCAGCATAATGACAACCTCCCAAAGAAGTGCCGACTGTACTACCCATTACTAATTTTCATTTGTCATCTCCTAGCACCTTTTAAACACCTAGGTGTTCACATAGAAAAAAAATTATCCTGGAATACGAGGATTAACGATGTGATCAAACAATGCCAACAGCATTGTACGTTTTTCGCGCCATTGCTTTGCTTTGTCACCTGTTCCCTTAAATGTTGTTCTGTATGAAATATTAATTAGATCTTAACTCGAGTTCCCACCGTGAATCTCGAATTGTCAGCGTTGTACTCTCGTAAATGCGCTAGAACCTATAGCAAATCGTTGAGCTTAATTCATAGTTGCTAAATATTATCGGAGCGCCAGTATCCATTTGATCAAAATTTCTCTAGACCTCCCCGATTTTTCAAAGGGGGCAGGCCCGCCAACGCCTCTTTCATGAAATCTTCGTTACGAATCCTAAGCTGAAAAAACACATTGTTGTCGCCACCTGGTTATCCTTCACTTCGCGTCGATCATAACATAAATTTTAAAGTGCAATTCGCCCTACTCGAAACTTCGTCACCCGAATGGGATCACCCCCCCCCCCCCCCGCCTCCATTGCCAGCAACCCCGACAACTGGTTCATTATTCAGGACTGCCTTTTGGATCTTGTAACACCACTCATCTCTGTAACTTCGGGAATGGCACTGAGGCTAAGTAAATAAATAAACAAACAAATAAATAAATAAACTGCGCTTAAACATCGCAATATACAGTTACGTAACCGTCGGTCTTGCTTTGTTAACAGCTGAATTGCTTAGACACATAAGGCACAAAAAACTTATTACGCTTTTCCCTGCAGTCCACCAGTCGATTACTGACAGAAAGGTGTTAGAAAGTTGCTTGAATGGAAATTATGCCTCGAAAGTGAAGCTGGGCCTCCACCATTTTACCAAGGACAATATACAACGTTAGCGTGAAGGAAAGAAGTAACTGTACTTTCCTGACACGCCGCACAAGTTTAATATGACTAACTTTTCCGGGTATAGATACCGCTCAGTGTAAAAGTACCAGCAGTAAAGTGGCTACTGGTTTCCTAAAGAAGGCTCAAACTGTTGGCAAACGTTATTGGACATCACGTCATCAACGCTCATCTCGATACTTTACTGTCACCGAGAACAACGATCTCTCATTTTATAATTAACCTAGCGTTTACATAATCAGAGCAAAACCAGCTGATATGTAGCGGGCACCTCGCGACTGGCCCATGGTTCAGATATTAAATAGGGACCAGCCACGGCTGGTCAATGAAAAAAGAAAAGAAACAAGAAATTCACAGCTTCACCGTAAGGGTGAAGCAGTGAATGTGATAGCAACAAATTGTAATGTTATACGATGTGAGGCAGGCCGCTAACTCTTTTGGATGCGAGCTCACGCAACTCTACAAAACGCTGGTGTAAGAGAATACGGCCGCGCTGGGACCCTTTTCGCACCGTCTCGTCGCGTTGATAGCGCAGCACGGGGAAGGGTATGCGAGACGCCCGCTGACGGCGGCCAAGATAGCCAGATAACGCGCGCGCCAGCGACGACTGCGCTCGTAAAATCAAAGGTCGCAGTTGCTGCTCGAGAAAGCCCCCCCCCTCGCGTCTTTTCACGTTCGTTAAAGACTGGTGAGGTGTTTCTTCTCTGCTCGAGCATTCGACGGCCGGTCTAACTGGCGGGGGGGGATCTTATCGCATGCGTCTCGGAGCGACGGAAGATGGGCCGGCTTGTTTGATCTCTGCTTCAGCCGCGTTCGTCGCTCCCGCTCGCGCGCTATTACCCGCGGATGGAACGTACGATGCGGGGGGGGGATCTTATCAATTTGGACTTTATACGTGACATGATGCAGACGGCGCCGGCAACGGTGACGGCAAAAGCCCGTCGACACTGTTCATATTATTGTTATTGCAATAAAAGGTGCGGCGTGCCGCATGGCACGTCTTCAATGGCGGAATGCATGGCATACGGACTTCTGAGACGTGACCGCGGAAGCGCTGCATATCGGTAAACCAGTGGTGATGCCGCCGCGCCGCCATTTCTTGCTTGCGTCTTGCGCCTCCCACTAGTCACCTAACAGGGGCGGCGCAGAATATGCCCCATTTACTGACTCCTACGGAGGGGGGGGGGGGGGGCTGCGATGAACCTTCGACCACTTGATGGGGAAGCCTTCGCACGCCTATGGTTGCAACTGCAGCAAGAACAATGATACTTCTTACAGTAAATGCTGCACCAGTACAAAGAAGTCGGGGCTGTGCATGCTATAAAGATTTGAAAAAAAAATCGTAAATCTGACAAATTTGCCGAATTTCTTGTGGCACAAGTTTGTAATTTTAACAAACAAGATTGTTATGCACCAGAGTACATTGCGAGAATTCTTTGCTCTGGAAGGTGACTTCGCGTAAAGTCTACGACTACGAGAGAGCGAGAAAGATTCTGGCTCAGCGTCTTCCAATGCCCGTCTTTGCCGCGTTGCTCCACAAGCCGTCAGGAGGCGAAGTCACGCGAGCGTTCACGCGACCCTCTAGCCACGCCTGAGAGGTCCACGGGTCATTCATTATATCTTTTCGTTTCGTCGCCTTTTGGTCACGTTCGCATTATACATATAAAGTATTTGCCCTAATCAGCTAGCGCCTGCCTCACCGAACGCTACGCAGCACGTCAGCCTTAGTGAACCTAACATAATACATTTGCTTACTGGCAGAGGGTCGCTCACGACGTCGTCGAAAGGTCCCCAAGGCGGAACGTGTGATGCACGGCTGTCGCCAAAGCCCAAGGCGAATAGTGGTGGCGATGATGATGATGATGATAACCGATGAAACAGCGAAGCTTGTGGCGTCTTCTTCGTCAGGCTAACGCATTTCTACGATTTGGAAGTCTGTCAGATAAGTTCAATCACTGCTCTTTCTCCAACACTCTTTGTTAAGCTTTAAGGTGGTAGTATAGTTTTATTGCATCTTGAACATACCACTCTTACACATAGGTTTACAACGAAGCCTTCGCTTAAGGAACTCCGATATACTGCATCACTGCTCTTTATTAAGCACTGTCTGTTAAGCTTTGGAGTGGTAGTATAGCCACCTCCTTTTATGACCACCAAGTATCACGTGACAGTGATGTGACGATGGTAACGGGCACGTCATCTGTTGGGTTAACGTTACCTTCTTCCTTTTTAGTGGAAGTTGTGTGCAGTGTGATTTACCCAAATTCTGTGGCACATACGCCTTTATGATAATGATAGTTTTCTGATAGGCCGCACAGATTTCTCCGCGAGAGATGGGCTAGTGTCCTTTGACGACATCAACCATCAATATAAACTAGAGCGGAGGCTGTATCCGTCCCCCGCACAAGCGGTTGACCAAGGCGCAGGAATGCGTCTGGAGAAAACTGCAGACGTGATCTTTTCCCAACCCATAAGTGTTGAGCAAAATTTACCCGGAGGAGATTAAGCCCCAATGCAAATGGTGCCAGGCAGTGGCAACATATGACCACATACTGTGGGAATGTAGCATGGTGCCTCCGCCGGCGGATATTATGCGTGATCCCTCTCTCGAGCAATGGGTAGCCGTGTTGACCAGCTCACACCCAGTCGTGCAGACAAGGGTCGTGGAGTGGGCCACACAGGTCGCGGTCACCCTTGGGCTGATGGCCATCTAACACGGAATCGTCCGCAGTTGCCTACTGACGTAATAAAGTTTTTCCATCCATCCATGTGGCTCATACCAGTTTGTTGAGCTAACTAATGCCTTCATTTTTAGTGGACCAAGTGGTGAGTAGTGGGATTTACCCAATGACCGTGGCGCTTACCCGTTTATATTCCCACTAAGCGTTACCACTGGTCCCGGACATGAAAGGCTCCACCAAGAACACCTTCGCCGTTAAAAATCAATATTAAAATCGCACGGCTGGCTTTAATTTTAGATGGAGTGTGGTATTCCTAGTCAAATTTAAATAACCGTGGTGTGCGAAGAGCTATATATATGGTGCTATATATATTTTTCAAAAATATATATAGCGCTGCTGCATACGTTTGTAATGCTCATCTTCTGTGACACGCCCAGAAGAAATGTTTTCGTGTCACGCTCCTTCACTTCCTATCCAAATTCCGGTGGGTGAAATTCTCAGCTAGCAGACTGCACTGTTTCGTGGTTTTATTATACCATTATCGACAGCAGCGATCGCACGCTTAGGTACATTCGCTGCAACCTCTCCTCCGCACCCGTCTCACTTGAACTACTTCTGCACAACTAATGGAACCGACAGACAATTAAGCTAAGGAAAAGCATAGCGGACATTATTTGGGCTTTCTTAACTGTACTGTAATGATTCTAACTTAAATAGGAAAGCAATTGAAGCCAACGAAAAATTACCATTTCCGTCGGCGGGATCCGAACTCACAACCTTCGAATTACGCGTCCGACGCTCTACCATTTCAGTTACAACGAAGCGCACTCCCTCGTCCACGTTTCTGTAGGGTATTTATGTTTCCTTATTACTCGGATGGATGGATGCTATCAGCTTCCCCTTTCTAACAGAGCGGTGACATGCGTGCCACCAGGCTCGACACAAAAAAAGAAATTAAGTTAATAAAAATAAAATCCCCCCCCTCCCTTCTTTTTTAAGTTGGCTGAATGTCTTCTCTACCTCGAATTAAACATATGTTAATGAAAAAAAAAAAGAAAACGTCAATTCACAGCCCACTTCTCTCCTTCTTACGGCAGAATGTCCTTATTTTCCCCGCACTATTTATTTTTGGCCATTCACTCTGGTTTTCTGCCACCAATACTCTAACAATCTCTTACTTATTGCTATCGCGGGCGTGTTCAGCCTTCCATTGCTGTCCCCTAAGCCCCAAAGCTTCATGTAGGCTCGTTCCCAAACGTACACCTGGGTGGACGTCTCCACATTCAATTAGATCATGCCGAGATCATGCCAGCGCCACTCGAAGCCAGGAGGCGAGTGTGAAACACTCTTTTTCACCTGAGGGCGTCATGGTGCAGGTGATCTTCGCACGAGGCGGCGGCTAACCAATAAACCCTCGCATCAATGTCTGCCGGTACGAAGCGCTTGTTATGAAAGTAAGAAAGTAGGGGAATTGTCCGAGGGGCTCGTTTTTCTGTATTATACACGACTAATGAAAGTATCCTCGGCTTTGACGGCGCGCACCGGTTAGTCCTGGCATCTGTGTCGCTTAGCCTCTTCACGGGCAGCTTGCTTAGCGACAACGATGACACTGGCACCGGCTGTGGCGTTCATTTCTGAAGGAAAGGTTGCGAGCAGTAACGTAAAGAATTGGGCGAGTTGGCGATCCACGGCTTGCCACCGCGTAACTAACGAGAAGAAGGACGATAAGAAGAAGGACGAACAGCTGCGTCCTTCTAGTCGTCCTTGTATCGGCAGCGGCGCTGTGGTTCACCATTGCCGTGAGTAGCTCGGTGGCACGGACACTCATCAGTGGACAGGGCGAAGGCGCGCAACTCTGGCGCCATTTTTCAGCCGAATCGAGCCAGAGATAAGCGCGCTCGTGCTTCCTGCATTTTTCTTCTTTATCCTCTCTCTCTCCTCGCTATCGCGCTGTCTTTCAGTCTCAGTCGTGCACCACGTTTGCTCTCTCTCGTTCTCGCCTGTGCCAATAAAGAATTCATACGGCCACTCTATCAAGGTCGACGTCCCGATGCAGCGAAAGTGGACGCTCAAAAGCTCCATTCTAAAAGGCGGACTAGATATACCCCACTCCCGCGTGTTTTGACCGATTCACTGCACCATTTAGTGTTAGACATTTAGGAAAAGTGCTTAATGTCGCTGCATTAGACACCGCCTACTAAAAAGTATGGGCTCTTCACAGCAGTGAGAACAGTCGCCGCGTCCTTTTAGCTAACGCTAAGAAGATCCAATAAGAAACCCCAAGCTCCGTGAGGCACTCTTAAATGACTTTAATCACTTTTGATCGAGCCATACTCGAGCTCTATAAGGCTTGAAGAGGCACTGAAATGAAACAACGAATAAGTTTGGCTGATAAAGTATTATTTGAAAGCCCTACTGTTGTTAATTGCACCATGATACGTTTACTAATAGAAGGGAAAAAGAAGATGAAAATTTCATTTCTAGATTTCGGGCGGGTATCTGCCGGAGGCATGTGCGACTGTGCGTGAGGTGACGATTTCAATGTGCGTTTCAAGTGCGGAGCACTTTTGGGGGCCGGGCTGTCGTATGCTGTCGTCGTCGCTTGGCGTAACGCTCTATATGTAGCAGATTGAGCGCGCGCTCGCACCAACAAGAAGGCTTCTTCCTCTTGTTTTTCGAGTGCCTTGGTGATGATAAGTGAGCGCGCGCCCGCGCCAAGCAGTAGTCTTCTTGTTCTTCGAGCCCCTTGATGATGTTCACTTATCATCATCAGCAAAAAACAACAATGCGCTTGGATGAATGGAAACAACTTTTTTGAAAGTCCGGTGATATTTAAGAACCCGGGCTCAGGTCTCCCATGAGGGGGACGTCGAGGCCTTGCCTCAACGCCGCCTCACGGGCCCGCTGGACTGCCCATTCTTGTGTCTTGAAGTTACAGCTGCGCAGAGCGGCTGCCCACTTCGAGGCGAGAGCATCCGGAGCTACTGCCATTTTAGCTGCTGTAACGGGACACTCCCATAGCATGTGTGAGAGCGTCGCTCTAGTTGCCTGACATAATTTGCAAGTGGCATTCGGGTACTGCGTGGGGAAAATGTGCCGCAATCGCACCGGACTGGGGAAGGTGTGTGTCTGCAGCTGTCGCCAGACGACTGCCTGGCGTCGTTTAAGCTTGGGGTGAGGTGGGGGCAATATCCGCCTGCCTAACTGGTAGTGCTTCGTGATGTCATTGTACCTGACTAAGCGTTCTCGCATGTTTTGTACCAGGAGGTCCGAACACGACGAGGCGGTATCCGACTCTGCGCGGCAGGTCATTTCTCGCGCATAGAGGAGACGTGGCTAGAGGCCCGGAGGGAACGGACGTGCGTTGCGTCGGCTCCGTGAAATGACCATTTTCTCTCGTGGGAAAGACAACGGCCTGCTGATTAAGTGCTGTGTGTGCTTTTCGGGCGTGCTCAGGATCCTGTGGATACCATTCTCAGGACTGTAAGTGGATTTTGAAGGATTTTTTTTGTGCCTTTGGCGCTCGACGACGTCCACCGTTCGGCCTAGCGCCGAGGTGGCAGGAGCGGCGTCCGAGGGCTCCAGGCGTCGGATCGTACAGCGTCTGCGGCTGCACTCTGACGATGGAAGTTAGTGTTAACGGTACGGATGCCAATCCGGCAGAATTGGAAAGCTCAGACTGGGAGACGAAAGTGTCTAAACGTGTGGCGGAGCTCCAGGAGCGCCAGCAACGAGAACGCAATGGCCCCACCAGGGTGGCGGCTACCAGCGGCGGTTGCGGAAAAGAAGGCAGGACAGTGACTGCCAGCTACAAAGGCGACAAGCATGGTGTAAGCGGCGGACCCTCGTACAGAGCGGCGGGAAGAAAGCTCGCGGAGCGGTCAGTGGCGTCACACCTACCGCGTCTTCCGAACGCGGATCACAAGAATATTATCAGGCCCAAAGAAGGATTGACGCTCACCAAACTCTCGGCGCCCATGATCGGGGGAGCAGTCAGAATGGCTGCAGGCATACCATGGCAGAAAGGTCGCGAGGAGGACAGGATCGTCGTGAACGACAAGCAAGGAACACTGATATACAGCACGCCCAACGGGGATAATGCCAAGAAAATGTTGGGCCTGAAAGTCATCAAGCTCGACGGCAAGGAGTACGAGGTGACGACGTATATGGCTGCGCCCGAAAGCTGTGGAAAAGGAGTGGTACGTGGACTTGATTTGAGACTCTCTGAGAGGGAATTAGAACTGGCTTTCTCACACGAAGAAAATCGTCCCATTCTTGGTGTGCGAAGGATGGGCAACTCCACCTCGGTAATCATCACCTTTGTTGATGACTACGTGCCGAGATGGATGATCTGTTTTGGGACGCCCGTGAAGTGTTTTCTCTACAAGAAGCGTTATGAAGTGTGTTACAGGTGCGGTGAGCTGGGACATCGATCTGACGTGTGCGACAGTCCGCACGCAAAATGCAGAGGTTGTGGGGTGACCTCACCATCCAAGGACCATGAATGCACACCGAGGTGCCGCCTGTGTGGCAAGGATCACGTAACCGGAGACAAAAGGTGCAAATAACTTTTCCGAACACCTTATATAGTGAAGAAGCGACAGTTTAGAAATGAAGCTGGAAGAAGAAGCGCTGGAGCAAGAGGAACGACGCAAGGCTGAAGCGTAAACGCAGCGGCGCAGCAGGACAGACGGGGGGTCAAGATCGTTCGAGGAGTAAATCCAAGCATCGCAGCGGGTCGAGAGGGCGTTCGGAATCTTTCCCCCCGACTGCCATCACTGGAGAAGCAGGGACATTCTCACAAGGAACCCCAGGACAGTGGTGACTGCGCCCCAGAGAAGTCAAAGTCCACTGGACCACAGGTAGGTTGGGTAACTGAGGTCTCCCAGGATGCTAATACAGAAATTATTAATGCTCTTAAAGAGCGAAATCGGATATTACAAGAGCAAAATGCGGAATCACGCAAGGAACTTGACGAGATTAAGACACAACTAACCAGTAAACCAGGGCAGGCACTGGAAATACCCCGGGTATCAAACCAACCGTCTTTAAAGAAGAAGAGGGGTAAGGAAACTGAAGTTGAAGAAAATCACGGAGCGAGAATTGTAGCGCTTGAGGTGGAAACAAAGTCCTTACAAGGCATGCTTCAAACGGTACTGGAACAGATGAAACAAGTAGGCAGCGCTATCGAGCAAATGAAGGCTGAATTTGCTGGTAGGGACAGGCAGATAGAATGGCTATGCCAAGGGCTCAAACTCAAACATGATGGTTCTGCGCCCCTGTAATAATACGATTTGGCAGTGGAACTGTAGGGGCTTCTCGCGTAAACGTGCGGTTTTACAGTCCTTTCTTACCAACGGTGATCGACCGGAGGTTATTGCGGTCCAGGAGTGCGGGAAAAATGCTAAATTAGCTGGTTACAAATCTTTTGCCGGGTTGGGTAGTGATACCCAAGTTACGACCTTTGCAAAAAGAAACATTCCAACGTTGCAGCACGAGACGGGGAATTCACAGATTGATCATGTCTTAGTCGAACTCGTCCCTCGCAAGCGCAAAAACAAGAATCTTTTCATCCTGAATGTGTATAGTTCCCCTAAGCAGCGCAAATGTGACTTTGGCGATCTTTTCACGAAAACAAAGGTTATTTCAACAAACAGTCCACTTTTGATTTTGGGCGACTTTAATGCGCATCATACGGCATGGGGTTATAAATTCACGCAGATTAAAGGCAGGAATTTGTGGAATGAAATTTAACAACATGGGCTGATCATTATTACGGACCCGATGAAGCCCACGAGGAAAGGAAATAGCGTTTCCAAGGACACGACACCAGATCTTACCCTGGTCGGCAGTGGCACCACAGCCACATGGTGCAATACCGGCGAAGACTTAGGTAGCGATCATAGAATTTTAGTGATCATAGTTGAGAATGGCCCACCGGTGATGAAATAGAGGAGGGTTAAGACTACAGATTGGGTTGCCTTTAGAAATATCAGGTCGGGACAGGACCCGATAAATGATATTAACGATTGGAGTAAAGGGGTTATCCAATCGGTTCAGGATGCTACCGAAGAGATTGACGCTGATGATCAGGAAGTTGTTGATAGACATCTCGTGCGCATGTGGAAGAAAAAGAAAGTGTTAGAGCGAAAAATCAGTCAGAAGAGAGGAGACAGGAATCTCCGGAAGCAAGTTGCTGCACTGAACAAAGAGATTGAAGATTGCGCATTGTAACTCACCAAGCAAAAGTGGGGTAGTATCTGTGATCAGATGGATAGGGAAATTGGCAGTGCTAAAACATGGCAGCTACTACGACATCTATTAGACCCAGATAAAACAAAGTCGGAGGCTAGACAGCAACTTCAAAAGCTCGTGTATAAATATGAAGGTCAGACAACGGAATTATTAGCGGGTCTCCCTGACTCCCTGACTACGCGGGTTCTGAAAACACGGACTTAGACAGCCCCATCACGCTTGGGAAATTGAGGGCTGAAATTAACCGACTCAAAACCAAAACGGCTGCCGGGCCGGACAAAATCAACAACAGAATGCTCAGAAATCTTGACGATGGCTCCATTCGTCATCTTGCAGCTTATATGCAAGAATGCTGGGACAAGGGAGAGGTACCGCAAGCTTGGAAAACTGCGAATATGGTCTTCATTCCGAAGCCAGGGAAGAAGCTCAGTCTTGAGCATCTCAGACCCATCTCCATCACATCATGTGTTGGAAATTGATGGAGCACGTCATCCAAACACGACTGACCAGGTTCATGGAAGATCAAAACCTGTACCCTGATACCATGATAGGCTTCAGATCACAAGTATCGACGTGTGATATTATGCTACAGCTGAAATAGCAGATAATAGACAAAAAGACTGTTGACAAAACGGTACACGAGTAATTGTTAGCGACTCTAAGTCAGCCATTACGAACTATGACATGGGCAGGATCTCGGCTGCAGCCGCCAAAGTTCTGAGACAAGGACCAATACCCGCAGAGCAAATCTCACTGATATGGTCCCTGGCCCATCAAGGTCTGAAAGGGAACGAGAAGGCGCACGCGATCGCCCGAGGGCTCACTTTCCGGTCGATCGTCGCTGACTTGCCGCCTCCACTCGAGCAACCCCCTATCCACAGGAGACGAACTAAAAACGTTCCAGGAAATTACCTCCCATTATAAATCCCACCGCAAGATCTATCCAGAGGCAGCTAAACAGCTGAACAAAAAAGAGGAAATTATGTGGCGAAAACTGCAAACCGGGGTGTTTCCAAACCCTCACCTGTACAGTAAATGGCACCCGGAAGTGTTTAATCCCAGATGCGCGCACTGCAATAACATTGCAGGCCTAGTGCACATGGTCTGGACATGCCCTTCCTACAACTATCCAAGTAGAAACGTAGAATCCTGGGAGGCCTTGTTACGCAGCCACGACGCCGAAGAACAGCGCAATGTCATCGGTCTCGCCCTGACCGCCGCCGAGTCCCAAGGGATTCCGGCCGACGGCTAGGGGGATGAACGGGGGCAGAGGCCAGAGCGTCCTCCCCCGTCATTCTTGACGGGTGCAAATAAATGTTATTTCTCTCTCTCTCACGCGCGCGCATAGCGGTCTGCCACTTCGTTCGAATTAGGGGGGCCCTCGTTGATGGGGGGTGGCGACGTGTGCTGGGAACCATTGGATAATGGTGCTATTGAAGTGCTGTCGACCAGCCTTCCTTAGGATCTGGAGCGCTTGGGGGAAATGCGCCCCCCTCGCGTAGTTACGGACTGCGGTTTGTGAGTCGCTAAGAACTGCTTTGCAGATGGGATAGGTAAGCGCAAGCGCAATCGCAACCTCTTCCGCTGTGTCTGGATATTTCGTGCTGACACTACATGCGTGTGTAAGCCGGGAGTTAACATCTACGACTGCCGCCGTGAACCGGTGTTTGTGTGCGTATTCTACCGCGTCCACGAAGCGCGCAGTCCTCTCCCCACCAAAGGAGCGCAGCTTTGCCTTAGCACGAGCCTGGCGTCGGCCCCCGTTATGTTCGGGGTGCATATTTCCAGGAATAGGGGCAACTATTAGCGTGTCGCCGATGTCGTGTGGAATGGCCTGTTTCTACCGTGTTGGACGTGGTAATTCAGGCCGAGTTTCTGCAGGATGTACCGACCCATGGCTGTCAGGGACATGCGTTCGAGTAGCGAGACTCTTTGCGCATCTGCTATTTCGTCAAGCGTCTTGTACACCCCGAGTTGTAGCGGACGAGTGGTGCTCGTGGACTCCGGCAGGCCGAGGGTGATTTTGCATGTCTTGCTTATAAGAGTGTTGAGTTTCTCCCTTTCGGTCACCGTCCCGTTGTGGAAGGCAGCCACATAGGTAATGTGACTGATTACGAATGAGTGTATGAGACGCATGACGCTGTCCTCCTTCATCCTCGTGTGCTTGTTTGCAATTCGTTTTATCAGGCGGGTAGCCGCTGTAACCTTCCCTTCGATCTTGGGGATAGTTTCACCGTTTCACCCGTTGGCTGCTATATGCATGCCGAGGATGCGTATCTTCGGAACTCGGGGAATACAGGAGCCGTCTTGCGTATACAACTGTATTAATTCACATTGGCGCGGTTCACCGGTAGGCCTGGACCGGTGGCGCGGGCTGTAGATTAGCAGCTCCGATTTGAGTGGAGATATTCGGAGGCCCGTGTCTCGGAGGTAGGCCTCTACTGCAGAGACTGCTGCTTCTAAGGTGCATTCTATCTGCCCGTCGCTTCCCTTGTCGACCCACAGGGTGATGTCGTCTGCATACAAGGCATGATGGAGGCCGTCAATCTCGCCAAGGTGGACCGGGAGACCCATCATCACGAGGTTGAAAAGGAGCGAGGATATTACTGACCCTTGAGGAGTGCCAGCGCTTCCTAGGGTATGTTTGTCGGATGTCATGCTGTCGACTGTGAGGGTGACTGTGCGGCGCGACAGGAAGTCTCTGATGCAGTTGTAGCTTCGCTCACCCAGGTTGAGCGAAGGTACAACTACAACAATTAACAAGCTCATCCAGGTTGAGCTTGTTAATTCGGTGCAGGATTGCTGCATGTGCTACATTGTCGAACGCCTTTTCCAAATCTATGCCGAGGATGTCTCGGGTGCCACTACTCGAGTCGTTGATGATCTGATGGTATAGCTGAAGCATGATTTCTTGCGTGGAAAGATGGGATCGGAAGCCTACCATAGTGGTCGGGTAGGTTCCAGTGTCTTCGAGGTGGCGGTTGATACGGGTGAGGAACGCGTGGTCCATCACCTCGCCAACGCGGGATGTGAGCGAAATGGGCCGAATGTGATCGAGACTAGACGTCTTGCCTTGCTTCGGTATCAGCACTGCCTTAGATTGTTTCCACGGCGACCCTCTCGCAAACAGTTGTTGATGTATGTCGTAAGAGCGGTGATCGATACATCATCGAGGTTTCGTAGAGTCTTGTTTGTGACCTTGCCGGGACCAGGTGCTGATTTGTCATTAAGGTGGTGGAGCGCAGCACGGATCTCTGATTCGTGAAATTCTTCATCGAGCGTCGCATTGGCTCGCCAGTGTAATCGCCGTGCTGAACATCGGCTCGTCGATGGAAGCACTTGTCTAGCAGGCGTGTCACGATCTGTTGATAAGTCGCGGTAGCCCGTTCCTTGTGCAAAAGGCGCTGTAAGTTGACACGCTGAGCCGACTTGCTCTGCGTTTCCACCAAGAGATGACAGAGGAGACGCCACGTGCTGCCATTGTGCAGCTGCCCATCGACTGCGTTGCAGATGTCGTACCACTGCTGGCGGTTTAAGGTCCGGCAATGCTCTTCCAGCTGACGATTGATCTGTGCGATCTTCTTATGAAGCTTTCGGTTGTGCCGTTGCTTCTTCCATCTTGCGTGTAGTGATGTCTTGGCTTCCCAGAGGTGGGCTAGTCGGCTGTCGATCTTCTCAACCTGAACTTCGGTTGCCACCGTCTGTGTCGCCCTGTTCACGTCACCATTGAGGGTTTCCATCCATACCTCGATGTCATCGATGACGTCCTCATCTCGTTGTTCGGCTCGCTGCTTCCGGAATTTGTCCCAGTCCGTCCATTTGAATTGCTTATGGGGAGGAGGTGTACCCGCCAGAGGAAGTCGTGTTTCTATAATCATATGGTCGTTACCGAGGGGAAAGAAAAAGAAAACTGAGGAGAAACAAAGAAGACTGCCCAGCTCCGCACTTGACACCCCTATTGCGAAGCAGCCTTATATTTTTTATAATTTTGGCAAGAGTGGCCCTGAAAATATTTCTTTAAACTTAGTATTTCAAATCTCTAGCCTCCTCAGACAACAGTTACTTCATTTTCACCGATTAATAATAGTACGGGGCATAGTAGACGCCATCGAAAATCTACGGCGACTGGTGGGGGAACTCCAAGGTGACGTTCCCCCCCCAGGCATTGTCTTGCTGTGAGTTTTATAGCTTGAGAAACACTTCGCCGTGACAAAAATGGTCTCGCATGATTACTGTGAAGCGATAATTATAAGAGACGATGTTGTTTTTCTCTTCAGAGTCCCTTTAATCTAGAGGCAAAAGTACTACGCAGGGGACGGGCCCCTGCTCTGGGCTACAGCCAAAGGGATGTTTTCTTTGCCATTGAGGAATTCATCAGTCATTCTAAAAGAGTATCTAGCTAAATTCTACCTGCTTTAAATATTTCGATCATTACAGATAAATAGTACCACAATTCAATATATTAGTTAAACTACAGAAACGAGTAATAACTACAGTAATAACTACGAGTAATAAACTACAGAAAATATTGGAAAAACTAACCTACTACTCGGCCAATCCCCCTGCCTTGGGTATCAGCCAGGCTCCGAGAACAACAACAACGACGGGGTCGCTTAGCGGCACTTTTGTTAGCGACTATCACCATCATTGTCATCGCTCGTGGTGCTTTTCGAACACTTGTCCGTCGGCCGTGCATGGACACGCTGCTTCATTTCGTGACGGAGGAATCGCCTCGCTTTCTAGCGCACACGGTCATCGCCTCTTTTCATCGAAGCTCCCCACGAACTCCACTGAAGCATGGTGATGTGATCTGTTTTATCACTCATTTGCTGCGCTCAAGTACCAGGAACTAGCTTGCTATCACAAATCAGGTTTTTGGCTAGGACACTTAGGAAAAAAAATGTACAGCAGCTTCACTACTGTGAAACCCGCGGAAGCGCTTCGCGCGGGCACCAAGTGATTCTCGTTCTAGAGTTTTCAATTCAATTCAATTCAATTTATTTCCCATCTTACAAACACAGATGGAGGGGTTGCAGGTAAAATCTGCTTAAAGGCAGCCTGACGAGCCTACAAACCACAGCAGGGAGGCAGTTGTAGAAATTACACAATTCAAAACATAACAATAACATAATTATACAAGGATCACCAGAGAATACGCGAATCAACACCGTGTACATATAAGCAAACTTAAACTGAAGCCACGTTATTTAAATACTTAGCGTGAAGTTCTTTGCGAGTACAGGTAAAAAAATCGAAATCAGTAAGAGCGTAACTATTCAGCAGAGACGGAAGAGTGTAATGAAGGCGTTCTTTTCCAAGGTTAAGTCGAGGTGTCGGCACGATCCATTCTTCGCCATTGTCTTGTTGGGTAGCCCACTGATTTGTTCCTTAGTTCTGCTAATTTCCCGAGGTTACTTATATTCTTTCTTATTTCCGCTTTAAAAACAGGACACTAAGGCGATATTTATAAAGGTTGTGTACTTTAAATAGTGACTAAATGCTGCAGTTGGACATTGGTATGATGAGTTATACATGTGTCTGAGATATCTCTTCTGGATTAAGTGAAGGTGTTCAAGGTTAGTGAACGTTGTAGTACCCCAAACTAAGTGGCAATAATTTAAATGTGAGTTGAAAATTGTGTTGGTATATCAGCATCTTATTTTGTGTGGCAAGTATATACTTTAAACGTCCTATAGCACCAGTAATTTGAGCTGTTTTGAGTGATACGTGGGCCAACATGATAATTCCCCATGCCATACTGGAGGAAAATATGACCCCTAGGCATTTGGAATGCTCCATTATTTAGTCCGGGTGAGAATTGAGGATAATACCTCCATGTGGTGGGATCAGTTTATTTTTAGGCCGAAAAATGACAAGCTTAGTCTTATGCTCATTGATTTTCATTAAATTAGCTGTGGACCAAACTTCAAGAGCTTTCGTTGCGGCGTTACATTGATCGATAAGGTCATGAATGCTATTTCCGGCAAAAAATAGACTTGTATCATCCGCATAGATGACGAACTTGGCGTTTGAATTCATGTTTACAATATCATTTACATAAACGTTGAAGAGTAAAGGCCCTAGTATACTTCCTTGAGGGACACCGCATAAGAGACGTTTTGGTTAAGACTGTATGCCATTAATTAATAGTACTTGTTGCCTGCATTATAGATAGGAGTTCAATAATGATAGCGCTTTTGACTGCTTCGTTTACCAAAGCGTCAACAATAACGCCAATGTTTGAGGTAAGCATGTTGGGTTTCCCCGGCGTGAGTGGAATCTTGCTAAGCAGATTCGCATACTAGGATTAGGATTAGGATGTTGTAGGTTGCCGGCTTATCTAGCGTCGGTGTGAAACGTGTGCGCTCCTTTTTACTGCGCTTTATCGACGTCCGTCGGGTTGTTTCCCCCATCAGATATAGTCACGTAGCGACGCAGCGCTGCGCAGCTTCTACGCAGAGGCGGTGCAGGGAGAGGGGCATTCGCTTGCTCGGCGAGGCGGTGGCGCCCTCTCTGGCGCCCCGCTGGTGTGAGCCCTATGTTTTCGAAACGTTTTAGCAGATTTAAATTAATTAATGCTGTTACTTCTTCGCTATTTCTGATAAATATATTATTTTAGACCTTGTTGGTTCTCTTTAACTCTGTTTTGAGCACGGCTAGCCTTGTTATGGACTGTAGTCAGCGGTTTATTTTGAGCGTGATTACACAACATGAGATGTATGGATGGACGACAAGCCGGGCCCCAGAAGTTCTCCGCACTTAAAAGAACAGTAATTCTTGACGCAAACGAGACGGCTTCTTAGACTGACGGTTTCTAGGGTAGTAAATGCTATTGCAGATGTCTGATGGAGAGCTTTTCCCCCTAAAGCTTGTACTAACTGTAGAAGGGATTGAAAGCTGGGCCAGTTGGTGGCAGTACCTGAACCTTGTCTCTTCGTCCGCGTCGTCGTTACGATATGCTTGAATAAGTTCAAAATGTTCTGTACTAACTGCATTCTACGGGATCAGAGTACAATCTAAATTTTGAAAGAGCGTCGCAGAGTGTCCGCACATGTTCGAATCGGAACATGGCTGTCGAAACCTGAACATGGTTCGAACTTTTTTAGCACCTACTGCAAACAAGAGGAACAGAACACATGGGCACGACGCGGAGACCTCGGTGTCGTGTTCCTTTTTTACTCCGTAGGTGTCAATATGGAGTACCAACATCTCAAACGCATCATACGTAAGGCCATTCAATGCAAGAGGACTCAGCTGGAGGCTGTCGCTGGCAGGTTTTCTTGCTAACCTTGGCTCTTCTGTCGTCGATGTTTTATTCTGCCTCTGCGGTATGTTCCGTAATTCTTCATTACAGCTGAATATTGGTTCAGCAATGAACTCTGGTGCATAGAATATTTGCAATTAAGGGCACTGTCTGCAGACCAAATACGTCGGCTTTGCGTGCAGGAATATCGTATTTCAGAACATTTGCTGATGTTAGCGCAGATTTTGACACGACAGAGCGATAGCACTCCCCGCTCTCCCACCGCATTTATTTGATATGATCATAGACCTCCGTAGAATTCACATTGCCCTTTACGAACTTACAAATATTTAACAGAATTTTTCCAACGCTGCATGTGCACGCCTCTCCGTGTTGCGGAGGCTCGCCATCACTGTATCACATTTCGTAGGGAATGCCTCAACCGACCACCAAACTTAATTTCTTTTTAGGTTAGTTTAATCTGTCGTAACACTTTCAAGCAATGGGATGCACAGCTCGACAGCTCTGACCCAAAGGTACAGGTGGCCCTTCAGATTCACGTAAAGCAGGCGGCAGCAGCCGGTGGAGCTCTGGACTTGGGGCCTCACCCATCGAATGCATTACCCTTACCCGAAGCACTTATCAATAAAGTTCTTCTCTTCTCTAAGTAGCCTTAGCGTGCTTAGTAATGGCAACCACGAACAAAAAAATTAAGTACACGCCCCTCGACATAGGTAAGTAGTTGCAACTTTCGAAGGAGTTACATTCGAGTCTGACATCGTGTTCTTGTTTAAACCCGGCTTTAGCGGTTATTCAAAAGTGTCAAGTTAAATAACTTTTCAAAGTACTACGATTCAGCATGCAAGAAACTTGGTTCATCATAACCTAACTTTCACGTAACAGCAAAACTATGTCTAGCTATACCTGACATAGCTGAACAGTACTCTTTACACACTTAAGTATTACACCTGACAGGCCTCGCACGCACTCAGAAGCACAAAATGCTATTTAAATTGCGACACTGACACAACTCACTCAGCCCTTGCTACGGGTCGGGTAGGTTTTATTTGTTCAGTTATACCGTCGAATATATTATCAGCCTGTTATCGTTCTGTGAATACTCACCCTAACATAAAAATATGTAGCGAAGTGTTAGGAAATCTTTATTAGATAAACACCTTTACAAAATGGTGGAGACAACTATGTCCTCAACACAACTTTGGTCCCCATCTGATACCCCTGGAGCTTTGATCCTGTACCCTGCCATTAAGGTTGCCGTTGGGTAGATCTCAAAAGGAGCCAAAACGCAAGCTAAAAGTAGCAAAATAAACCGTACCATCTCATTTTAGCCTCATAATGGTAGCTAAATAGAAAAAAAGTTATATTATGTAGTACTCAACAGTAAACGATATGATCTGGAGTAAGCAAAAACGGAATATAAACAGCACGTTATTTTTCTCTCTTGCTTCATCTCCAAGCCGCAGGTAAGTTGAAAATAAATTAATTATACTTTCAGTGCACCTGCATACAGTTTGTCCACAGTACAGTGCTTGTAAAAGTAATTTCGGACCAACAACTCAGGAGAAACGTTAAATGTTCAAGCTGTTTTTTTTTCTTGAAGCCGCATACCGTGATTGGTACAAAGTCACAATAATACCAATCCAGCTTCAAGTCGCGATATCTCATTGAAAATTAACAGCCTCACTTCATTTTGTTCCTGATAACTCTGACACCCTGTGCTTCAGCACTAGAGCATGGCGTTAGAAATGTGTTACATAGCGGCGCGTGATCTTACATGCGCGCGTCCGTTCGTTTTCTCAGTCGGAGGGGCGCTCGTTGAGTGCCTCGATGCGCACTAGCTCACTGGCGGGGCAAAAAGATGTGCGCACACAGGCCAACAGGACAGAAAAGCTTGTAAACTTGTAAACAATGGTTATTATTTAGACTTGCTTGCTGTTTTATCTTCAGATAATACGGATAAATGGTCACTAAATGCGTCAAAATAGAAGTTCAAGGCAGCCAGAACGTAGTCATAGCGCCAACCTGAAAATTTTGTCGCCAGACAGGGTCGGAAAGTAGCCCATTTGAGCAATGTAGCCACCACTGGCAACCCTGCCTGCCATCTACCAAGCCTCAAGAGAACGCCCAGCGAACGCCTCCTCCCGCTGCGGAAAAACTTCCTGGTACCTCTCTGTTACGGAAAAAGAATGCCTGGTGGTCATCTGGGTCCTTACGAAGTTCCGATCTAAATTTTATGGTCGTCCGTTTGGTGTCGTCAACAACCAATATGCACTATACTGGTTGTCGTCATTGAAATATTCCTCAGGCCGTCTCGCCCGCTGGGCACTTCACCTACAAGAGTATACGATATCCGCGTGCTCTACCGCAAGGGAACGCCAGCATTCTGACGCCGCCGCACTCTCGTGCTCCCCCTTCGCCTGACGACAATGCCCACTGCTCGGTATCCCACACTGCCGTTTCCTATATCGACGTGAAGACCATCGCTACCGAGCAGCACAAGGATAAATGAATCGCTTCGCTGATAGGGTTGCTCACTAGTGGCGTGCGAATATTCGAAAATTTCGAATGCCGATTGGGTTTCGGCGCGGTTTGTCAACAGCGACACAGTTGCTTAGTGTATGTCATGATTTTTCACTCGCGATTAACAACAAAGATCAGATTTTTGTTGAAGCTGCAGACCAAATTCTGGTTGTAGATGAACAAGCCAGCTAAATTTTGTTGCAGATGTCTGTTTTCCCAAGTTTACCCGAGAACACGCACTTGCGCGTAGCATCACAATAGATGGCGGGAAGCTTGAGAGCCGAGCTGGCCACGCGTCTGTCACCATTCACGCAACTTCGCTACTCCGTATTTGGAGGCGCGCTAAGCATCGCGTAAGGGTGCCTCGATGCGCACCAGCCTACTGGTGGGTGGAGGACGACCGTACGCATCCGCTGAAGCGAGAAAAAAGTTTAAAAACAATGTATTTTCGTCTGCAAAAAAAATGAGAAAAAATGACTACGTAATGCGCCAAATCAGCACTTTAAAAGTAGCCAGTAAATAGCCATGGCGCCAACTGGAAATTTTTGTCGCCAGACGGGGTCGAAAAGTAGCCAATTTGGCGCAAAGTAGCCACCAGCGGCAACCCTGTTCCTTAGTGTTATGTCCTAATTTGTTAATGATGCTGACGAGAACCCCGTCTAAACACGGGGCAGGGTGCTCTCGAATTTTTCCTTCGGCCTTTTTCCATTTGAAATTCTCGAGCAATAAATAGCTCTTCCTCGGTGGCACTTTCCGGGCGTGTCTCCCCCCCCCATTGCCTTCTAGTGGGTCATCTCCCACTCTTTTCTGAAAGAACACCGCTAGGGCTGGGAGCTTGTGTTCCGCTTTGACTATCGCAATTGCGCATCGCGACCGAGGTCCGTCAAATAAACACCTTTACAATTGTTTTGTACAACATGACAGTTTGCGCATAGTTATTAGACTCGGGCTCTGAATGATGAAAACGTTGAGAACGGACATGGAACACACAACCTTCTTCAATTTATTCTTCTTCAGTTCTTGAATTGCATTGACGCACAAGCCTATCGCAGTTACAGATACATGATTCACAGTTTCGTAATCGTCTATTTCTCCTCTTATTGACTCTGATGACGCAGGAGTGGGAGGAACAACCGATATACAGAGGCCGCCTACCCAAGGATGACACTCTGGAGGGGCACGAGCAACGTTGGATCAACCTATGCCTCGTCTCCTTGCTCGTTGCGTGTTTAGGATTGTCGTGCATCGTGGTCGTGCTCGCGTACGCGCTCGCCAGGCAGCCACCAGAGAGCGATGCCAGCATGGTGAGAGCTCTGAAAGCGCATGATATAAATCGATATTGTTTTGTTATTCATGTACCCGCGTAAAATTGGCAGCTTCTCGACGTTGTCACATAAAAAAAAACATCTTTTTCTGCCTACGGAAAACCAATTTAAGCGAGAGGTGCCAGTCCAACTGCGGATAATATCGTTATTCGTCAACTACTTCAAGGCTTCTATTTCATTGTCTCGTGACTACTATTGGTTATCTGCTACATGTCATCCTAATAGGCGATGTATTGATGATTGCGGCAAAGTCCCTATGGTTGTTTGAAACTGTAGCCAATATTGTTCCTGTGCAGCAAAAGAAATTTAATGAGCTTATCCCGCGCTGAGATGGAATGCTATCAGAAATATGAAGACGAAAACAAAATCGGAACAGAGGCTTGAAGGTCGGTGTCATGTCGCGCTTTATTATTTGTTTATAGTCAGCGCTGTTGGCAGTCAGCGCTGGTCCTGTGTGAATTCTTGTCTTTGTTTACTTCGCACTGTTTTTAACTATGGATACATACCAACTGGCTCGCATTCACTCTCTTTTAAGTTACCCATAGGGTTCAGCGTTTTCATCTACCCGAATTAACAAATATATTTGGCCACCAAACCCGACTGAACGAAGTTTTTTTTTAAATCACTCTAAAAAAAGCGGTGACTGGCAAAAACAATTTACAATATTAGTTTAGCCCGCGCAACGTCCTGGCGCACGCTAGGCGCGAGAGGGGGAAGAGTGCGCATGAACTGAACCTATGAGACACGCGCACACGCGTGCGTGTGCGCACGCAGGAGAGGCGCTCGCTAGGTCACGGCGCGTTCATTGCGGTTGCTACAGCCATTGAGTACCCCACCAGCGGCTCTCTCGCGAGATCTCGAGCTGCGGGGGCAAAACAGATAAGACGGCACTGACCAATAGCAGAAAACTGAACACGCTGCGCGAGCACAGAAATAACAGAAGAGACAAGAAAGAGCGCAGCGTGTTCAGTTTTCAGATATGAACCAACTAGTCCGCACTGAAGTATTGTTACCAATAGCAGCACGGTGGTCGTGGCAACGAACGTAATCCGCGTGAATTTTGGCGCTGTCCTTTACTACCCTTTATGGCTATTTTGCCTGGAAATTATCCAAACAATGTGTAGAGGTCATTACAATTCAGCCCTTTTGTTAGGCTACCACTGGAGCGTGCTGCCCCTTGTAACTTCTGTGTGTGTATGCCTGTATATGTTCGGGCCCAATAAAGAGCGGGCACCACTTTAATCCGAGGAAACAGCGCGTACGTGTCAGCCTCTGCGTGTCCTAGTCCGTGCGGCACTAACCACCTGACATGGTGTCAGAAGCGGGATGAAATCGCGCGGAAGGTTGTCAGGAGCGAATGAATAGCGCCCACGGCCTTACGCTTCGCCACGAAAAGAACGGCAGCACGATGTTCCTTGATACCAGCGAGCCGCCGAAACTGTACGGCGTCAACCTACAGCAACCGGCACCGTTCGACTTCGCGAACCCGGCAACATGGGCGACGTGCTCAGCCGCTACGAGGACTGCGCGGCGGTTTCGGGACTGACAAAAGCGTCAGAAGACGTGCAGGTACGCTCACTACCGTTTCGCATGGGCCCGGAGGCCCGCCCGCTGCTGGAGACATTCTCGCTCTACGCCCAGTCGCTCGCCTCGTACCGAGTAGTTGCCGCCCGCTTTACTGAGCACTTCGTGCACCTGTCAAACGAGCTGTACGAATCGTCGCGGTTCCACAGGCGTGTTCAGCCTCCCAACAAAATCGTCGACACGTACTACGCTGAAGGATGGTGAAGTGCTGTAGCTACCGTCAGCTGCTGTCGAGGAAATGCTCGCATGCCACCGGTTCATCGTCGGCCTCCGTGGCTATCGCCTCTCGGACCAGCTGTGCCGAAACGTGAAGCTGGCGCTCAAGGAGACATGAACACAGGGCCGTCAATCCGAAGATGCCGTCAAGGAGAAGGAGTTGTCCCAGAACCACACCGAGCACTCCCGCGACCTCGACCTCGACGCCACAAAAGCTAACAAGTTCGCCTCTCCGGAGCTAAGCGTACTACGCCGCAGCCACAGTGTGCTCACGGGTGCCGTCCACATGTTACTTCTGCGACCGCATGCCTCACCGACGTTCGGACTGCCTGACTCGATGCTGCGCCTGCAATTTCTGCAAAAATGAAGGCCAGTTTGGCGAAGTATGCCGCTTGCGGAAGTACAAGCGGAACAAGGTGGGCTTCATTCACCGGCATGCCGTCGGGACGCCCGCCGCGGCAAAGCTCGTCGATGTCACCGTTGTCAACTGCACAGCGCAGTTAAGGTCGACTGCGGAGCCGACGTATCTACCGTACCAAGCGACTTCCCTACGCTGCCTGCCAAGGTCGACCAAGTCAATAGTCTGCTCACCGGCTCTAGAGGGCAGTTAAGACGGAAAGTTGGGCTAGTTGGTATCGAGAATCAATGGCCATGGTTCTAGCGAAACAAGAGACATGGGACCCGAAAAAGAAACACGGGACTACGCTAGACGTCAACTAAACTTTATAACATGCAACGTTCAAGTATATTCAGACACAAATTGAAGACCGCATGCGCACAAAGGTAACGTTCAATTCTGAAATAGATTGCGCTTATATTTTTCTCATATTTTCTCATGTAAGTTTTCGGTCACTTCCGTCTTGTTGCCAGTGCCGATGTGCTGATTGTTGTTGTTACAAGTGGGCGGACCTATTCAGGCGCCAAAGTCTTTAGTCCTCTTATTTCTAACTGTATTCTTGCACACACTTGAATAAAATCAATTCGATGCCTTTGGTATCAATTTCTACTAAGATAATCAAGCTCATTGTCAGAGTGCCGGGGAGGTACTGATGGCACACACGTCAGCTTCTTTTTCATGGCAAGAGCTTCATAAATTTCCCTCACCCCCTGCGTGAGGGAATCCGCAGCACTTAGGCTTTTTCTTAGAGCGGGTGACACGAGCATCATCTGCAGTGGTCTTCAAGGTGTCCCTTCTGGCTCCTGAAGTGCAGCTCGGTGCTCCCGCAACCATACAATTATACAGCGACCAGTTTGGCCGACGTAACAACGGCCGCAGGATGGCGGAATCCTGTGCACCACTGTGGTTCTGCACTGAAAAAAACGGGTGGCACGGTTCACTTCAGTGGCATAGCCAAGGGGGAATGGTTGGGGGGGGGGTTCAAACCCCCCTGAAATTTTTCAGTTTTGCTCGCGTATATATGCACGCACACATACAAACGCACGCACGAACATACATAAAGTATGGCTGAACCCCCCCCCCCCCCCCCCGAAAAAATTTCTGGCTACGCTACTGGTTCACTTTACATGCCCTGTCTTAGCTTCTGCCCGTTCACCGCGGCACACATGCGTGCGAGCTTATTCGGTGCCGTAAAAAGGACGCGTATGCTGCACTGTTCCGCAACCTTCTTTAGCAGTGAAAGAGCTGGTGCGCTTAAGAGACAGGCACTGGCTGTACCGATGGCTCAGCTTCGTGTCGTCTGACGGCTTGACCGCCAGCCTTCCCCTCATTTACCAGACTCCCCATTACGGACCTCATTAGCAGCTCAGGGAAGGCGGCTTACTTCAAGCGTTCTGCTTGGGGTCGCACGCTGTCGTTCACAAGGTGATCGCACGACTTGGCTAGTGCAGTTCGGAAGCATTTTTTGGATATCCCTTTTTTTATCATCTTAGAGTCGGCCGAATCATATCCCAGGATCTATTTTTTTCGAGCGTGGTCGGCAATACGCTTGTCAATGAATGAATACAGGTGCTATCTCGCCTTGCAAAAGCAGGTATCACACTCAACCAGGACAGGTGTCGTTTTCGGGTATCTGAGATATCATTCCTCGGATTTGTCTCAGCACAAGGACATCAGACCAGATCCAGGCAATGTTGAAGCCATCAAAGCCATGCAAGCTCCAACGGACGTCGCCGGCGTTAACGACTGCTCGGAATGGTGAATCATCTCGTGAGATTCCTGCCACACAGCTCGGAAGTCACAGCGCCAGTCGGACCCTTGCTGAAAAAGTGTACGAGTTGGGTATGGCAGCACGAGCAAAGGGTCAGACAGATGCATGATCAAATACCAGCCGTCGTACGCCACTACAGTGTCTGCAGATGCAAGCTCGTTTGGACGCGATGCAGTCTTGCTAGAGACGCAACCCTCTGGAGAGCACCGCCCAGTCGCATTTGCGTTGAGCTTCATGACTGGGACCGAACAGCGTTATAGCCAGACCGAAAAAGAAGCTTTGGCAACGACATGGGATATCCAGAGATTCGATGAGTTCGTCCGTGGCATCACCTTCGACGTTGAGACTGACTAGCTGCGCTCGTTTCACTTCTGGCCAAGAAAAAGCTGGACATGTTGCCACCTCGAATATAGAGACTACGGATAAAGACAATGTAATACCAGTTTCGAATGCTGCACGTGCCAGGAAAGCTGCTAGCAACGGCAGATACCTTGTCACGCAACACCCACAAGGCATACACTCTTTAGCACAGGTAGTCAGAAATTTTTCCATTCAGCCCCGAAGACGTAGAACATGCACAAGAGTCTGTGGGAGGAGTGCAAGGCCATCACCTCCTCCTGCCAGCCAGGTTGGCCATAAAAGTCCAAGGTACCACTACACCTCTCAAAGTAGGCCCCTGTGGTAGACGAGCTCTCAGTCTGTGGTGGTGCTTTGCCGAAATGCCCGCGGATGGCACGGTTCACTTTACATGCAACCCATTGTCCCTTCCCATTGTCCCTTCAGCCGGCATATTTAGCTTGTTGCACTAAGGTCACCAGGCCATCAACAGGACCAAGGCCCTAGCCTAGGAGTAAGTTTGGGAACCCAGTATCTCGGCAGAGATCACCTCTCTCGTCCCCAACTGCGAACAGTGCGCCTCCAGCCGCGTGAACCTTGCAGAGCCCTTAGTCTCCACGGCTCTACCTGAACTTCTCTGGGAATTCCTCGAAGAGGACTTGTTCCACCTCAATGGCCAGATGTTCCTTCGAGTGGTTGACTATTACTCTACGTTCCCCGAGTTGGTGACTCTGAGGAGCATGACAGCTCAGGCAGTCATCAATGCCCTCAAAAGCATTTTTACTCGCCATGGAATGCCACAAGAAGGCAGGTCATACAATGGCCCACGTTTCTCGTCGCAAGAGCTTGCGGCATTTGCAGCGTTGTACTACTTAAACCATGCGACCAGTAGTGCAAACGGTACTCAATCGAACGGAGAGGCAGTCAGGATGGTTTGAACAGTCAAGACTCGTTCCGCAAGTCGAAGGATCCTCATCTCGCCCTGCTCAGCTATCGGGATACTCCAGGAGTCAACGGCTTCAGTCCAGCCCAGCTGTTGATGGGACGTCAACTCAGAATCAAAGTGCCCAAAGCAAGACTCCCAGCTATATCCAAACTGGCCGCCAAAGAGAGACGTCGTTGCCAAGGATGCGGCTTACAAGAAGCAGACACACAACTACAATAGTCATCATAAAGCCCGAGACCTGCCATCACTCCAAACGGTTCAGCGTGTCTGCGTGCCACCTGAACAATTGCAGGTTACGGTCCTCAGTCCGCGGCAGAAACCAAGAAGCTATGTGGCGGAAACAGCGCAAAGTGGCGTCCTACAGCGTAACCGCCGTCACCTCGTGCCGTTCGTGCCTACCTTACCGGAGAGGAACCACTGCCAACAACTGCACGGCAACCACCTCCACCGCAGCAAGCTCCCCTTCAAGAACCTCAGCCTGCCAACCTTGGGGAACCTACGTTCGCCCTGCAGCCACTGCAGTCAGGGACCTTAGTGATGGTTTGACACGAACATCTTAAGGCTGGCGGTTTGTTCAACCACGCCGTTTGAACCAGTGAAACTTTCGTGTTTGGCGTCCTCCAACATTCTTCGGACCTTTAAAACTTTAAGGAGGGAGATGTAGAGGTCGCCACAATTCAGCCCTTTCGTTAGCTGCCACCTGAGCCTGGCGCCCCCCTGCAACTTGTATGTGTGTACGCGTATATATGTTCGGGCCCAATAAAGAGCGGGGACCACTTTCGTCCGAGCAAGCAGCGCGTACGTGATGGTCTCTGCGTGCCCGTGCCCCTTCGGCACTAACCACGCGAGACAAAGAAACAAGAACTCGATTGAGATGTGAAGCAC